>JAODAL010011185.1:0-101176 GCA_025379985.1 Phyllomedusa bahiana | reverse complement strand
ACCTGAAGAATGGGGAGGTCTGCAATTTTTATCACATGTATGTTTCAACTGTGAGAGACAGATTCTAAAAAAAATATGTTAGTGCATTTGTGTAAAATGGATGCAAATAGAAGTACCATAGTTGAACCCTATACATACATTTTCATGTAGACCGAGCTCATTATTTTATTAGGGTAGTTATATTAGGTAGTATATTATAGGTAGTTATACTATTTTTATGTAGTATATTAGTAGTTTAAGATTAATTAGTAGTATATTAGCAGTTATATTAGGGTAGTTAAAGGGGTTTTCCCACTTTAGATATTGATGGCATATCACTATGCCATCAATTTCTGATGGGTCTGGGTCCCACCTCCGGGACCTGTACACATCTCTAGAATAAGTCACAGTAGTCGGGACTCTCTCATCTCCCAGAGGTGGGACCCGGACCTATCAGACATTGATGGCATTTTCAAGTGATATGCAATCAGTTTCTGAAGGGGGACAACAAACCGTTTAATATTCTCTAAGAGAACAAATGTGGTGGATGGCCTGGTGGATGGCCTGCTTGATGTCCGCTTTACGAAATAAGATATTGTGGTGCAAGCCGTGTGATAATCATAATCACTTGTCGAATAGATTTGGAATATCTTCCTATGTTTGTTAGATTCTTTTCCTTATGTCACTGCTTGGTTAGCCTACCTTACACCGATATTTTACAACAAAATTATGGTGTAAACCATTAAAAATGTAACGCATTTCAAGATTCCCGTTAGCCAATGTTTTTTGTAGACACTTATCGAAATTCTCCTAGCGTTCACTCTCTTGTACAATTTCAAAAGTGTCTACAAAAAACCTTGGCTAACAGGAATCTTGAAATGCGTTAAATTTAATGGTTTACACCATTATTTCATTGTTAAAAAAAAAAAAAGTGTCCGTCTATAATTTCTTAATCCCAATCAACCATTGCACTAATCTGATGTTGGATCAATGTGCAAATAAATGTGAGCACATGCCAAAATGTGTGAAAAATATGTGGTGCAGACACATGGGAGAGCAATTTATATTCCTTTATTCTGGGAGCATTGAGCAAGTAATTGCTGTGATATTCTGTCTGAATGCAGAGAGAATTGTGGAATAAAATTTTATTTCTTGATCTTATAACAATGAAACTGTTTACACCACTTATATCCGCCTATTACATACTGAAATGTATCTTGCCGTCAATATAGTCATGTGAGGTTTTGTTTCTGTGGGATGAGGTTTATTTTCTAATACACGATATTTTCTATATCGTGTATTGGATTCTCCCAAGAAAATTTGAGTGGGTAAAATGAAAAAGTAATCTTAACTGCTTTATTTCCTGTCGGGTTTCCTTTCTACATAGTCCCCTATGAGGTATAACTGACTTGTTTACTTTATTCTGTGGATCCAGAGTATTCTTGCAATTCCAAGGTTATATTGTTTTTATGTTTTGTTTGTGTAACGTCATTTTCTGAGCCCAAACTTTTTTTTAATTCTTCTATTGGAGCTGTATAAGAGCTTGTTTTTTGCAGGTTGAGATGTAGTTTTCTTTGGAACCATTTTGGTACCAATTGGACTTAAATGGGCAAATATCTTTAGCATATTGTCACTCTAACAAGGCCCAGGACTACAAAACATCATCCTTTGATCACTTTGCATGTGTGGAAGGATTAGGGCATTCAACCCTTGCTTTTCAATGGCTTAGATGCCATAATTGCACTGAACACAGCATGTTAGTGGTTAAATAGTATCGGCAGCTGACAGCGGGTGTCGGTTGTGTGTAACACAGACAGCAGACGCTTCATACTTCCAGGAGCTAAGACTGCTTGTTGGTCCTTCGGGGCTTGATTAAAAATAGAAGATAAGACTGCTACTTACCTCCTGGACGGTCTCCTTCAGTTCCGGCTGCCGGTCCGTACACCCCCGCAGTAGCCAGTGAACGGTCTTCATTCACATGACAGCTGCAATCAATTACTAGTCACAGAGGTCATGTGCATGTGGTGCTGTGGCCTGTGATAGGCTGCACCTATCCCGTGAACGATGAAAGTTTATTGACTACTTCCGGAATGTGCGGACCGACAGTCGGGACTGAAGGAGACCAGGAGGTAAGTAAGAGCCTTACCTTCTATTTTTAATCATGCCCCGATGAACCAACAAGCAGTGTTAGATCCCAGAACACCCCTTTAACAATGGCATAACATCCATGTACATCAAGTAGTGAAACGCTAGAACAGCAAGGTGTCAGAAGTGGGCTCCTTTGCTTTCCAATGGCTTAGATGCCTTGGTTGCTGTGACCACAACATCCTAGGGGTTTCAGGATCGGGAGCTGACAGTGGGAGTCAATTGTGTAACACAGACTGCGGGTGCTTCATACATCCTTAAAGTGGTTGTCTCACTACAGAAATTAGCTTTCATCATGTAGGGACAGGTAATTGAGGACTGTTTGGCTTTTTTTTTTGCTTTGTTAAGGAGATGAGAGATTTTATCTCCTCTTAGTGCACATAGATTGTTGCCTGAGAGAGTGATGTTACCACACTGTTGGACTGCCAGCAGCTTGAGAACAGTGTGCTATCTCTAACAAAGGAGACTAATTACTTTAGAGCAGAGAGCTTCTGAGCTCATAGATAAGATCTCCTGCTCTCACGTCCGTACAATTAGAAGAGCTGGGAATATGGTGCTGGTATGCTAATCACTGTTATAGAACCAACTGTAGCCTGAGCAGGAAGAGATGGGATGCATGAATGTAAAACTGCTTGTGGCTCTGAAACAGCATGGTGAGACAATCCCTTAAATAATGCTCTAACATATGTATATTATAAAGCATTAAGGGCAACATGTATGAATCCTGGCGTTCACAGGCCAGTTGTAAATAGCTTTAAGGCAGTGTAGAATGCACCAGAATGTATGACCCTGTTCTTCTGCAGTCATACATACAGGGCAGTGTAGAGCCAATGCCACAAGTCTGGCTCAGGCACCACCTTTACCCTGGTCTGGCTGTTTTTCTGCAGGTCATACATACAGGCCCAGTGTAGTGCCAATCCCACAAGTCTGTCTCAGACACCACCTTTACCCTGGTCTGGCTGTTTTTCTGCAGGTCATACATACAGGGAGTGTAGAGCCAATACCAAAAGTCTGGCTCAGCACCACCTTTACCCTGGTCTGGCTGTTCTTCTGCAGATCATACATACGGGCATTTGTAGAGCCAATACGACAAGTCTGGCTCAGGCACCACCTTTACCTGGTCTGGCTTTTTCTTCGCAGTCATACATACAGGGCAGTGTAGAGCCAATACCACACGTGTGGCTCAGGCACCCCTTTTACCGTGGTCGGGCTGTTCTTCTGCAGGTCATACATACAGGGCAGTGTAGAGCCAATACCACAAGTCTGGCTCGGGCCCACCACCTTTACCCTGGTCTGGCTGTTCTTCTGCAGTCATACATACAGGGCAGTGTAGAGGAAATTACCACAAGTCTGGCTCAGGCACCACCTTTACCCTGGTCTGGCTGTTCTTCTGCAGGTGATACATACAGGGCAGTGTAGAGTCAATACCACAAGTCTGGTTTCAGGCACCACCTTTAAACCCGGTTGGCTGCTCTTTTTCAGGTCATACATACAGGGCAGTGTAGAGCCAATACCACAAGTCTGGCTCAGGCACCCCCTTTACCCTGGTCTGGCTGTTCTTCTGCAGGTCATAAATACAGGGCAAGTGTAGAGCCGATACCACAAAGTCTGGCTCGTCACCACCTTTACCCTGGTCTGTGTTCTTCTGCAGGTCATACATACAGGGCAGTTAGAGCCAATACCACAAGTCTGGCTCAGGCACCACCTTTACCTGGTCTGGCTGTTTCTTCTGCAGGTCATACATACAGGGCAGTTTAGAGCCAATACCACAAGTCTGGCTCAGGCAACAACTTTACCCTGGTCTGGCTGTTCTTCTGCAGGTCATACATACAGGTTGCAGTGTAGAGCCAATACCACAAGTCTGGCTCAGGCACCACCCTTTACCCAGGTCTGGCTGTTCTTCTGCAGGTCATACATACAGGCAGTGTAGAGCCAATACCACAAGTCTGGCTCAGGCAAGACACCTTTACCCTGGTCTGGCTGTTCTTCTGCAGGTCATTACATACAGGGCAGTGTAGAGTCCAATACCACAAGTCTGGCTCAGGCACCACCTTTTACCTGGTCTAGCGTTACTTCTGCAGGTCATACATACAGCTGCAGTTGAGAGCCAATACCACAAGTCTGGCTCAGGCACCACCTTAACCGTGGTCTGGCTGTTCTTAAGCATGTCATCCATACATGGCAGTGAAGAGCAAATACCAAAAGTCTGGCTCTAGCACCACCTTTATACTTGTATGGCTGTTCTTCTGCAGGTCATACATACAGGGCAGTGTAGAGCCAATACCACAAGTCTGGCTCAGGCACCACCTTAACCCTGGTCTGGCTGTTCTTCTGCAGGTCATACATACAGGGCAGTGTAGAGCCAATACCACAAGTCTGGCTCAGGCACCACCTTTACCCTGGTCTGGCTGTTCTTCTGCAGGTCATACATACAGGGCAGTGTAGAGCCAATACCACAAGTCTGGCTCAGGCACCACCTTTACCCTGGTCTGGCTGTTCTAACTGTTCTGGGCCTAGATTTGGCGTCAAAGAATCATAAATGTGTCTAATCCTATGAATGTGATGTGACGCCCCAGGAACACCCCAAATCTTTGGTGCATTAAAAAGTGCCTTTGGCACATTACAATGGGACTTATCGTGCTAAAGTTTGGAGTGCGCCTTTTCTTACATTCTTTGTGGCTCAAAGTACAGCAGAAAACTGGCACAGCACCGTTCATACCTGTCGCCCAAAGTGCTTAAAGAGGTAAAAAAAAAAAAAAAAATACTGTTCAGACTCCTCATTCATGGTGTGCAATAAATTATATTTTTTGTTTTATATCTGTAATGTAATTTTTGCAAATGATGTGGTTACGATTCAATGTCTGAATATGTTGTTTGCCTGCCTGACATAAAGTGCCACAGGTGTAATTCACAATAGAGCAGAAGGGCTTGTGAGGACAGTACTGCAGTATTGTAGATAGCTGTTGATGACAGATTTCCTCTGACAGGTGCTATTAAAGCTGTTTCAGTCTGTAGTCCCCTGCCGGTCCCTGTGTGCATCTCCACAGTGCACCGACATGTGACAGCTATAGCCGATATGACAAGTCATGGCAACGTTGCTGTAAACTGGGACCATGTGTCCATTGACGCAATGGTGGGAGAGGTTCTAAAAGATGAGTAAAAATATGTTAATCTGTACCATAAGTAGGTGCCAGAAGTTTTCTTTGAGAGTTGAAAACAAAAAACCTTTCTAATTCAGTAACATAATATCCTGGAATCAATTGCTTATATTTTAGTGCTTTAAAATTACTATTCTCAAAAGACTAATTTAGCAAATTCTGTTTTTCTTCTAGGTTCAATAGGAATTCCCAAGAAAATAGTAAAATGAAGTCTTTTCTACTGAGAAGCGTGCTCATGCTCTGTATCCTGTATATAAGTGTAGTGATCAGCCATCAACATAATGTCAGTCCAAGGAAGTTAAAACAGATCAGGGAGGAGGTTGCTGGCTATAAAGATATAGCGAAATCTATTATCAACCTTGCCGTGTATGGCAGTGCCCAGAACAGATCCTATGAAAGGTTAGCAGTCTTTGTTGACACCATTGGAAATAGAATCAGTGGCTCTGATAATCTCAAAAATGCTATCAAGTACATGTACAAAGTCCTGCAAGAGGACAACCTGCAGAATGTGTCACTAGAGCCTGTAAAAATCCCGCACTGGGAGCGCGGAAAAGAGTCGGCGATGATGATCCAACCACGGAAGAAAAATCTGGCAATTCTTGGACTTGGAGGCAGTGTTGGAACACCAGCAGAAGGTACGGTACCAGTCTTTACTGTAAACACTGAAAGTAGATGAGTTCTATGTATGTCGCCATATAGTGCCATAGGGCTGTGATGATTTTTTTTTTCAGAATCTAAATATTGAATCCGCATAAAATCTCTATCTATCTATCTATCTATCTATCTATCTATCTATATATTTTGTATGGGGTAACTCGGTGTTACAATAAGTCCCAGGGCATGGAGAACTAGACATGCTTTAGGTAGAGCCGGTTCTTGTCCGGCGTTTATTTTCAGGAGTCAGACAAATGACGTATGGCAAAACCAAAGATACACAAAATAAAGTCCTGCTGAGCGCTAACTAAACAATAGTAGTCCTTACTACTGTCCTGTATCTTATGATGCTTTCGGTGTAACCTCTCAGGCCCAAACTTCCTGGCCTGTACCTGCAGACACACCCCCAGTCAGCTAAATAGCTGACTTATATAGCCAGACGAAATCCTGGCACTGGAACATGGGGAGCAGTCACCCACCCAACTATTTGACTGCTCCCTGTAAAAACCGACCCGGACTAAGCTGTGTTTCCACAGCTAAACAACTTTTGCTAAACATGTGCCAACTGCCTAATGTAGCTGACACAAACAAAGTGACGGCTTCTACCCCACCGAGGCCAGGTCTCTCGGTGACATGTATTAGTCTCACCATACCTGAGCGAGAACTCTGGGGCCTATGTATACCCCAGTCACCACCTTGCCCTTCGGGGCCTTACAATAAATAAATATATATATATATATATTATATATATATATATATATATATCTATATATTATATATATATATATATATTATATATGTTCCTATATATTTGTGTATATATTGTGTGTATATATGTATGTATATGTATGTATATATATATTATGTGTGTGTATATATTGTGTATATATATATTATGTGTGTGTATATATTGTGTATATATATATATGTGTATGTATATATATTTTGTATATATGTAATAAAATATTAGCGTTGTCGTGGGGGGGCTAAAAGTTAGTTTGGGTAAGCATTTTTTTTCTCCCCGTATACTGGTACTGATATACAGGCAGTCCCCGTTTTATGAACAGGATAGGGACTGTAGGTTTGTTCTTAAGTTGAATTTGTATGCAAGTCGGAACAGTTATATTTGTTAAATGTAACTCCAGCACTTAAGGATTTTTTGTTTCTTTTTGGGTAGTGCAGGGAAGGGTTTTTACATTTGTTTTGCTGTCTGTACTCCATTAAGAAGATTTCTCCTTATTTTCACCTCATGGGCCACTGTGGTATGCTGGAACTACTCGATCCACAGATACTATCTGCTGTGGAACATGGAACTACAAGTGCCAGCATGCCCCTTATGTCTCCGTCTGTAACTAGGGGACAGATGTAAGTCGGAACGATGTAAGTCGTGGACTGCCTGTATTAGCCCTAGCTGCAAATCTGTTCTGGGTGTGATAAGACCCAGCAGCTTCTGCAGTCACCAAGCTCTTGGTTGTTTACAACAATCAAGAAGTCAGGGACTGGGAAATGCTCGTGCATGCTCTCGTCATCTCCCGCCTTGACTACTGCAACATCCTTCTCTGCGGCCTCCCGTCTAGCACTCTTGCTCCCCTTCAAACCATTCTCAACTCTGCTGCCCGTCTTATTCACCTCTCTCCTCGCTACTCCTCTGCCTCTCCCCTCTGCCAATCCCTTCACTGGCTACCAATTGCCCAGCGAATTCACTTTAAGTTGCTAACCCTGACCTACAAGGCTCTCCATAACCATTCCCCTCCATACATCTCTGCCTTTATCTCCAGATATCTCCGCTCCTCACAGGACCTTCTTCTCTGTTCTCCTTTTATCAGCTCCTCACATAACCGTCTCCAAGACTTCTCCTGCGCTTCCCCTACACTCTGGAATGCACTGCCCCAGCATATCAGACTCTCTTCCACTCTCACCAGCTTCAAAAGCAACCTGAAAACCCACTTCAGGATTGCCTATAACCTACAATAACCCTGCCACTACCCCCTCCACAAACATGTCTGCCCCTCACCTCCTGTCTCTTTCCCCCTCCTTGTAGATTGTAAGCCCTCGTGGGCAGGGTCCTCTCTCCCTCTGTTGTGCCAGTTGTAAGTCATTCATTGTTATTACTGTACTCATTTGATATACTATGTATGTAACCCCCCCTCGAATGTACAGCGCCATGGAATCAATGGCACTTTAAAATAAATGATGATGATGATGATAATAATAATAATAATTTTGGTGCCTTAAAAATTTTTACCGTTTTTGAACATTTAAAGAACATATAGAAACAAAACATGAATGTACATCAACAAATTCAATTCTATTCATCTGCGCTGCATATTTATAAGGAAATTAATCACAAGAACACCGTAGAATCCTATAATCAACATCTCAATCTAGAGCTGCTAGAACAAAATGGCAGCGCTCAAATACCCAGAATTAGGTCGAAATGTCTAGGCACCAAGACATTTTATTTTGTTTCCCAGTGTAATAAAATGTCCTTTCCTTCTTCCCGGTAAGCCTGGCTACTGCCAACAGCCAGCTCTCCACAGTTAGGGCTTGTCCCCACGGCACAGGTTTTCCGTCGGTTTTACAGACGGTTTTTGGATTTGAAAGCCGTCTGTAAACCGACTGTCAACCTTTTACATTGACATTAATAGAAAATCCGTGCAGTCCCCACTGCACGGATTTTCCGTTGGACGGTTTTTGACACCACCAGCGGTCTGAAAAACTTAGAACTTGTTCATTCTTCCACCCGGTTTTCGAGCAGAACATGAACGTGTGAGTGTGAAGAGGGACGGCTTAAATCCGCAAACCATGGACAACACTGTCCCCCTGCGTGCCAAAAAAAGACCAAATACCAGTCGGGATTTCCCGACCGGTATTTGGTCTCTGCCTTGTAAACGCAGCCTTAGGGTATGTCCCCACGGCATGGGTTTGTCGTCGGTTTTTCAGACGGTTTGCGGTTTTGCAGAACGTCCAAAGCACTGGCTGCAAACGAGCACAACGGGCTCCTATGGAAAACCCGTGCAGCAGTCCCCACTGCACGGGTTTTTCGCCCGGTATTTTTTCCAACCGCGGGCCGCCCGAAAAACATTCGACATGCACATTCTTCCGGTTTTTGGACGGAATATGTGCAAGTGAATGTGAAGGGGGAGGGCTTTTCTCCGCTCATTGCTGAGAAAATCCGCCCTCCCCCCCACGGCCGTGTGCACGGCGCACAAACCGGATAAACCTACCGGTATTTGTCCATTGCCATGTAAATGGCCCATTAGTGTGTAGCTGCGAACTCCGCATGGCTGTTTTAAAGTGGAGTGAAGAGTTAAGATGCTGATAGTCCGGCATATAAAATCAACAGGCGGTTGTATGTGCCATGACGGTCTCCATCTTCCCCACCTCTTAAGGTGAGCTGCGCCCACAGGTTGCACACCCGCCCAACTGTAGTAACGGCCCTGATTGCACTGAAGAGCATGGCAGTCATTGACAAATAGACATGCGATAGATCATGACACAGTTTTTTTGTCATGTTTCGTAATTGGTTAGAAAAAAAAATTCTATATGTGTTTGAGGGAAAATGGAGGTACAGAAGTTTAGGACTGCCCTACTGCATCTCTGTACAACTTCAAGGTTGTACAATGCAGTAATCCAGCTGAGAACATGAGAGCGAACAAACACAACACTTATATAAAAATAACGAACTTCATAATGAATAATTACTATACAAACCCCGAATGCCATTGAAGGTTCTTTAAAGCACTTACTAGGCACAACCATTTAACAATCAAGCCCATCTTGAATGGGAAGTGTTTGTATTATATGAAAGATTACACTAATATAGGTTTTATCTAGATTATGAAGCTGCTTAATGTAACATGCCGCACATTAGAGCATCAGGCTTTTGTACTTGAGTCGATATCTTAGATGGTAAGTACTCTTTAAGGAAATGCAGTGTCTGCCTTTTTCACAATGCAAGTTTTTAAATTATGAGCGGTGTTAATTAGATAGTTTGGGTAAGATAATAATAGAGTTAAAAATACCACCACTAGATCAATTGCAAAAAGGGGCATTTTTTTCCGAAATCTCTGTCCCAAAGGCATTTTTTAAATACACTTTTTAAATACATTTTCTGTGGACTTTGTTTAGCTCTAGATCAGCTCAGTAGGTCTAATGTCTGGACACATAGGAATCTGCTCTGTGTTGAGCCCTGGAGATCATGTAACCCAATAGGTGAGGCCAGGGGTGCCAATAGGGCAGTACGGGCAGTACTCTTGTCAGGGGCCCTAATCAAAAAGGGACCCACTGATATGTTAAAAAATAGGAACTAGTAATGGGTGGGGGACACATTTGATTTAGCTGTAAGGGGCCCTGAAACGGTTAATAGATGACTGGTGGCAGCCCTGGGTGAGGCCTTATAAATATGCAAAGTACCCCTTATTACATGTGCTTCCAAACTTGCCAATAAAATGGACCCCACACCTTCACGTGTACTCAATCAAAGAAAAGTTTGCTGGCAAGAAAAGTTCACTTTAAAATCTTATATCAAAACTTCACATATGGAATGTACAATGATCCTCATATTTACTTGGGAAAAGTTCATATGGTCTGTCTTTAGACAAGAGAAAAGCTGAGCCGCTCACACTAGGGAGTCCACCTTCAACGTTTCAGAGGTATAACCTCCTTCTTCGGGCCCGATTATAAGGAAAGCTTTTTAAAGTGAACTGTTCTTGCCAGCAAACTTTTCTTTGATTGAGCCCTGGGTGAGGCACACCACTTTGAGAAAGATTAGTCAAATCACAGCAAAGATTTCTTGGACTGGAAAAGAAATTGCTTTACAGCAAGAAATGCTGCTGTTTGCCTGCAGAGAAAGGAGGCGACACTCAGAAAAAGAACAAATCTACACAGACAACATCACAGGGAGATGAATAAAGACTTGGGCAAGCCATTTCATTTTTTATTCTTTTTTGGTACCAGACAAACTCTTTAATATTTCTCTCTCTTTCCCAGAGAGGGAAAAAAAGAGCATTTCTTAAAGGGGTTTTGCCACAATCTCATTTAATTCCTCCTGCATCCAGCTCTTCAGCTCTGTGTGCTCAGAAGGGGGCGTGTGTGATTTGTTTGAATTGCATATCATGTGACCCAGCAGGATGACCTCACCAGGCTTTTCCTCTCTATAGTCAAAGAAAAGTCTGTTTATGTAAAGCATTGTGAGTAGCTGAGGGGTAAAGCTTTTGCCTCCAGGCACAAGGGTCCTAGGTTCAAATCCCTGCAGGAACCAAACCTGTGTTTTTTTTTTTTTTCTCTTTATCAATGCACGGACCTCATTGAGGTTTCTTTTTTTTATTTATTTGCACTTTTGAATAATTACTAAGTAGCACAGAGGACAGGAGTAGAATGACAACACCCGGGGTTTGAACACTCAGTATCTGCCTGAGGGGAGAAGTGATGTCTGAGCATGTCTGACCAGGACATGGAGAAAGGAACAGCGAAGACCAAAACGGTGCAGAATTTTTAATAATAATGAATGGGCAAAACCCCTTTAAACTGACCATTGTCAGAGAAAACATAAAGTGACATGCAATCATTGCAGTTTTTAAACAGAAAAATATTTAGTGCATAACTATTTACTGCTATCAAGCTAGTAATTACTTTGGAAGCAATTATCTCTTTGTCTATGTGATTTGGCTTCCACTAGCTTTGCACATGTTGACGCGGCATTTTATTTTCTACCAATTATTCTTTAAAACTGTTCAGACTCTGCCAGGTTAAATAGAAATCGCTATTTTCAAAGCTGACCACAGATTTTCAGTTGGTTTGAGGTCTTGTCTTAACATGACATTATCATTGCTGTTTTAAGATGTTCTTGTATAGTTTTAGGTTTATATTTATCTTGCTCTCAATCACAGTTCTCTTGCAGAATTCCCTAAAGGTTTCCTGTATTCCCTCCCTCCATCCATTTTACCTTACCAATAGTTTATTTCTACAGCATGTTACTGCTCTGCCCTGCAGATATAGCAGTTATTCAACCCTCCTTGCTTCAGTCCCTGCTGGCAATTGCGGTTTCGGACACCCATCACATCGATTGATTTTTGTCACCAAATTCTCCTTCACACCTTACCTCTCCAGTTCTGGTCAGTGGCTCTATGGTTCTGGGCTACAAGTCACCAATTTCCTGTAGCCATTTTTGTTGTGTTACTCAGGTGACTGGCACTTTCGGATGATGTCAGGCCAAATCATGCTATTTGAAGTGAAACCCTGAAGATAAATGCACTTGGTGATTTACATTATTATTATTATTATTTATTTTAAAGCGCCATTGATTCCAGGGCGCTGTACATTCGAGGGGGTTACATACATTACATAAGTCAAACGAGTACAGTGATAAGGGGTTAGGACAATTGGCACGACAGAGGGAGAGAGGACCCTACCCGCGAGGGCGTACAATCTACAAGGAGGGGGAAAGAGACAGGAGGTGAGGGGCAGACATGTCTGTGGAGGAAGTAGTGACAAGTTTAGTGAAGGTTATAGGCAAGCCTGAAAAAATGGGTTTTCAGGTTGCTTTTGAAGCTGGTGAAAGTGGAGGAGAGTCTGATGTGTTGGGGCAGTGAGTTCCAGAGTGTGGGTGAAGCACGGGAGAAGTCTTGGAGGCGGTTGTGTGAGGAGCTGATAAGGGGAGAGCAGAGGAGAAGGTCCTGTGAGGAGCGGAGAGTGCGTGGGGGGAGATATTTGGAAATTAGGGCAGAGATGTATGGGGGGGAGAGGTCATGGAGAGCCTTGTAGGTCATGGTTAGTAGCTTGAAATGAATTCGCTGGGCAATGGGAAGCCAGTGAAGGGATTGGCAGAGGGGAAACCTCTGCAAACATGCAAACCTTTCCTGCTTTAGTCCATTTACCAATTACCATATATACTCGAGTATAAGCCGACCCGAGTATAAGCCGATGCACCTACTTTTGCCACAAAAAACTGGGAAAACCTATTGACTCAAGTATAAGCCTAGGGTGAAAAATGCAGTGGCTACTGGTAAATTTCAAAAATAAAAATGGATACCAATAAAACTACATAGGCAGTTTAATGTTCCCCATAGCCAGGTATATGTCCCCCATAGTCAGGTATAGCCAGGTATATGTCCCCCATAGTCAGGTATATATTTCCCACATAGTCAGGTATTTGTCCAACATAGGCAGTTATAGGCAGGCAGAAGCAGGGCTTGTTAAAAAAAAAAAAAAAAAAATTCAAGTACTTATCTTTTCCCGCTGCTCCGCGGCTCTCCCCGCACTCCGTCTTCTGGCACAGGTGCCGTGATTTCATCAGGCAGCGTGATGACACACGCTGCCTGTGCCGGAAAGGCCGCAAGTCTGCTTGCGGCATTCCGGAGTTCTATTGTGGAGAAAGGAGCTCTCGCTTTCTGCTCCGCAGTAGAGTCTTCAGCTGTATGCGCTCCCAGGAGTCGCGTACAACCGAAGCGATCCCCGCGGGTGCCCGGGCCAATGCAGTGCCCGGACGTGACCGGAGAGCTGTATGCGCTCCCAGGAGTTGCATACAGCTGAATAGATCGACTGTCGGCTAACTCGGGATACAGCTGAAGTGTCCCTACCGGCGTCTGGGCCATCGCAGCACCCAAACACCATCAGTGACTCGAGTATGAGCCAAGGATGGGTTTTTCAGCTCATTTCTTGGGCTGCAAAAACTCGGCTTATACTCGAGTATATACGGTACTAGTATCCTCTTGCTCTCTGCTTAGTTTATGACCAAATTCTTTGTGTCCTCTTGTTACTTTTAGTTTTATTCCTGCCTGCAGATCTTGGCCTGTTTGTTTGGATATTTCACTTGCCCATTATATGCTGCTTCCTGGTTATGAACCCAAGCTCTGCTCCTGACCATGCCATTCATCTACATCACTACCACAATTAGTCTAAGGGCGTGTTCACACGACTGATTTTAACACTGTTTTAGGATCGTTTCCGCTCCCAAAACAGCATCAAAAATGCCTCCGCAACCCCCCAGTTCATTTCCATTGATTCCTATGTAAAACAGCATTGGAGTTCACACACAGCGAGGTTTTTACAGTGGTGGCCAAAAGTATTGGCACCCCTGCAATTCTGTCAGATAATACTCAGTTTCTTCCTGAAAATGATTGCAATCACAAATTCTTTGGTATTATCTTCATTTAATTTGTCTTCAATGGAAAACCACAAAAAGAATTGCCATAAAGCCAAATTGGATATAATGCCACACCAAACATAAAAAGGGGGTGGACAAAAGTATTGGCACTGTTTGAAAAATCATGTGATGCTTCTCTAATTTGTGTAATTAACAGCACCTGTAACTTACCTGTGGCACCTAACAGGTGTTGGAAATAACTAATACACTTGCGCCAGTTGCTGGGGTTTAAAATTGATCAACCCTGTCCTGTGTCCTTGTGTGACCCCATTTGGGATGGAGAAAAAAGAAGACCAAAGAACTGTTGAGGGCTTTAGAAACCCCAAAATTGTGAGGAAACCCTGAGCTTTCAGGCTACAAGTCCTTCTCCAAAGACCGAATGTTCCTGGTTTAATGCGCAGTTCATCAAGAAGTGTAAAGCCCATGGCACTGGTAACCTTCCTAGATGTTAAAGCCCATGGCACTGTGGCTACTCCTTGATGTAAAGCCCCTGGCACTGTGGCTAACTCCCTAGATGTAAAGCTGGCACTGTGGCTAACTCCCTAGATGTAAAGCCCATGGCCTGTGGCTAACCTCCCTAGATGTGGAGGAGCCTATGGCACTGTGGCTAACCTCCCATGGGACGTGGCTAAACCTCCAAAGGCACTGTGGTAACCTCCCTAGATGTGGCGGAAAAGAAAAATGATGAGAGATTTCAACGCAAGATTGTTTCAGATGGTGGATAAAGAACCCCGGGCTAACATCCAAACAAGTTCAAGCTGCCCTGCCAGTCGAGGGTACAACAGTGTCAACCCGTACTGTCCGTCGGCGTCTGAATGAAAAGGGACTGTATGGGGAGGATATCCAGGAAGACCCCACTTCTTTCCCCGGACATAAAAAAGCCCGGCTGGAGTTTGCCCAACTTACCTGAGAAAGCCCAAACGTTTTGGAAGATGTTTCTCTGGTCAGATGAGACAAAAGTAAAGTTTTTGAGAAAAGGCATCAACATAGAGTTTACAGGAAAAAAAAAAGAGGAAATTTAAAGAAAAGAACCGGTCCCTACAGTCAAACATGGCGGAGGTTCCCTGATTTTTGGGGTTGCTTTGCTGCCTCTGGCACTGGATGCTTGACGTGTGCATGGGATTATGAAGTCTGAAGACTACCAACAAATTTTGCAGCATAATGTAGGGCCAGTGTGAGAAAGCTGGGTCTCCCTCAGAGGTTTATGGGGCTTCCAGCAGGACAATGACCCAAAACACACTTCAAAAAGCACTAGAAAATGGTTTGGAGAAAGCACTGGAGACTTCTAAGTGGCCGGAAAGAGTCCAGCCCCCGAATCCATAGAAACCTGTGGAGAGATCTCAAAATGGCAGTTTGGAGAAGGCCCCCTTCACATCTCAGGGACCTGGAGCGTTTGCCAAAGAAGAATGGTCTAAAATTCAGCAGAGCATTGTAAGAAACTCATTGATGGTTACCGGAAGCGGTTGTTCGCAGTTATTTTGGCTAATGGTTGTGCTACCAAGTATTAGGCTGAGGGTGCTAATACTTTTGTCCGGCCCATTTTTGAAGTTTTGGGTGAAATGATTTGATTTTTGTCTCATTCTGTTTTGTGTTTTTTCATTGCAAGCAAAATAAATGAATATATTAATACCAAAGAATTTGTGATTGCAATTATTTTCAGGTAGAAACTGAGTATTATCTGACAGAATTGCAGGGGTGATTGTGTTTTAGGTGCTTCTTCAGAAGCGGTTTTGGTCACTGGCGAGGTTTTAGTGCTGTTTGGGCGCTGAAAAATCTGCGTCCAAATAAGCCGTGTGAACATACCCTAACACTATTCTGGGGCTGCAACATATGGATCCTCCTGTAGGAAGTTTCACATCTTAAGGAGGTTAAAGGCGTTTTCTTACTACAAAGGGTTTAAAATATGGGGACCATAAATAAAATAAACTTTTTAATACGATTTTATCATTATTCAAATGCTATGATTTAGGAGAAATTACCTACCTTCTGCCTCCATAATGCATATTGGGATGATCCCACCCCCCGGACGGCATTGGTTGCCGGCGCTGCATCGTCATCTTTGTCTCTGCCCTGGTAAGAATCATGGGAGTGCGCAATTTGGCACATGCTCTGTTGAACACGCACCACACTGCGTTTTTTAGATATGTGTTTGCGTACATTTTTCAGACCCAAAAACAGACCCAAAGACATATATAATAATGTTCCTGTGTGATTATATTAGTTTCAATGTAAACTACGTATCGGCATTCAGACGATACGTGTTTTACATGCTTCTTTGTGACGCATTTAACGGATCCGGTCAAAGAATTGACATATCAATTTCTGATCCATTTGACGCATCACAAAGACACATGTTAAACTATAAGGTACATTTTTGAAATCTAGAAAACGTATCCAAACATGTACCACACTTTGGGTACGTGTTTAGATACGTTTTACGCTACGTTTTTCGGATTGAAAAACATATTGCAAAACGCCTTGTGCACATATCCTTACAAAGACAAAACCCCTTTAAACTTTGCACCCTGTTGTAGCCAGGGGCAATTAGTGTGCAAATTAAACAATAGCATTTTAATTGCTGTTTTTTTCATTGAGATGCTTCTTCACTAGTACCCTGCTTGCCTGGTCACTGCTTTTGAGGACAACATGCTAAAGAGAAATTGTGACTAATTGACTGGTCAGGAACTGGTTAATGATGGTGCGATGTGTGCGGTGTGGCCCAACATGTTAATGTGTGTGGAGGGGCAATTTTTTCCCCTGTCCTGAGTGTAATTTAGCCTAGAATCGATCCTGTTCACACAACTATTTTTCAGGCTAATTATGTCAGCACGGAACAGAATGGAATCCTCGTCTAAAAGCCATGCTTAAGCCATGTGAACAGGGCTTAAAATGGGCCGTTTTTCGGTCCGTAATTACGTGCCGGAGTGCGCAAATTACGGGCTGAAAACGGCCCAGTCATTACGGTAATCCACAGTTCTCATAGAGAACTATGGATTACGTCTCCTCTCCCTGCTCGGCGAATACGCCGCGGGGGGGGAGATAAGTGACATGTGAATTACCAGTGGCGTATACGCGCCGCTGGTAATAATTGTCTGTGGGCCGGCGAAGTGCCCCCTGCTCCCTCCCCCGCTCCCGCCTCTGTCCACACGGCGTAATTGCGGGGCGTAATTACGTCCCGCAGTTAAGCCGTGTAAACATAGCCTAATTCAGCGCAGTTTCTGCAATTTCAGAAGTGGTTTTGAAGCTGAATTTAGAGGTGGATTTCAGTCTCCATACACTGCACTGTTTTCGGGCGGAACATGAACACGTGGGTGCGGAAGGGGATAAGTGCCAAAAGAAAGAAAAAATACCATCGAGATTTCCCGACGAGTATTTGGTCTTTGCCGTGTAAATGCAGTCTAAAGAATTTCTCTCAATGCTATTTTTTTTCAACTGTGGACGAAAAAACAGCGCTGCGAAAAAAAAAAAGTGAGGTGGATTGCATGCATACATATATATATATTAGATATATGTGTGTGTATATATAACATGTGTATATATGTATGTATTGTTATATTATATATATGTGTATATTAATTAATTTTATTTGATATATATAATATGGGGTTTTATATATTTTGTGTTGTGTGTGTGATTTTATAATAAATATATATATATATATATATATATATATATATATATATATATATATATGTAACTAGATAAGCCTGGGCCCCAAAACAAACTTTTGGATGGGGCCCCCTGCCCCCATCTCCCTGACCACGAACATTTACCAGGCCATGCAGTTAGATAATGTAGATAATAAAAGGGGCAAATACCTCACCATACATCTCACCATCATACTGCTACCAAACAAATCCACTACACCAAAACCAATATTATCAACACTACTACATAAGGACCTGATTATACCTCCAGAACACGACCACAAATTACCACCACATAGTGACTAAATAATACCCCTACTCTACTATGATCAGTATACAAAGACCAATATTACCGCCATACAGTGACCATATAGTGGTACTATACCTAGTGTTAACACCAGGCTAACTGCACAGACTGGTGTTATAACCACCATATAGTGACCGTATAGTGGTAGATACCAGTGTACACAGCCTGTGCAGACATATGTGATTTGAAGTGTAGTTACATCTTTTGACTCACCGGTGACGTTTCTCTGACGAGTCGTTGACTTCCCCTTTTGTTTTGCATTTGGTCCAGACCGCCATTATGACTTCTCCCGACCACTTGTTCCTGGAGATTTAGACACAAATATCTTAGAATCCTGACTTATCCAGCACCTCCCTTCCTGTCCCCCTGGCTATATGGGGTTCATTTAGGCAGGCAGGGTTTAGATAGGCCAGGTTTAGGTAGGCAATAGAGTCCTCATATAGGCAGGAAGGGTTTAGGTAGCTATAGGGCCCCATACAGGCAGTCAAGCAGGGTTTAGGTTGAGTATAGGCTCCCATATAGACAGGCAGAGTTTAGGTAGCTATAGGGACCCATATATGTAGGCAGGCAGGGCATAGGGTAGGCTATAGGGGCCCCATATAGGCAGGCAGGGCATAGGGTAGGCTATAGTGGGCATATATATAGGCAGGCAGGGCATAGGGTAGGCTATAGGGGCTATATATAGGCAGGCATGGCTTTGGGGGATATATATAGGCAGACATGGCTATAGGGGCTAGATATAGGTAGATAGGGCTTTGGGGGACTATAGGGGCCAATATATAGGCAGGACTATAGGGGCTAGATATAGGCAGACATGGTTATAGTGGTCAATATATAGGCAGACAGGGCTGTAGGGGCCAATAGATAGGCAGGCAGGGCTATAGGGGCCAATAGATAGGCAGGGCTATAGGGGTCAATAGATAGGCAGGCAGGGGGCTTTATTAATATTAAAAAAATAAGAACTCACTCACTCACCGGTCTCTCGCTCCCTCGATGTGACCGCGCAGCTGGCCGGACAGTCTGTGCTCGGCGCGGGCCGCACGATGATGTGACATCATCGCGCAGCTCACATCAGCACTGTGGGCCGGCGCAGGCTGATTAGCAGAGCCCCTCTGCTAATACCGGCCAGTCCTGCCTTTGAGCGCTCGGGCAGAAGGGCCCGGGCGTTCAGAGGTAGGAAGCGCCAGGCCCCGCAGCTCCGCGTCCGCCGGCAATGAACTAGCACGTTCACTGTCGGCGGGCGCAGGTGCCGAACTACCGGGGTGGCAGACGTGGTAGCAGCTGCGCCGGGCCCCCTAAGAGCACGGGCCACGGGGCAGCTGCTACTTCTGCTACTCCGGTAGTTACACCCCTGTATATATGTGTGTGTGTATGTATGTGTGTATGTATGTGTGTGTGTATATATGTATATTGTATATATATATATATATATATATATATATATATATATATATATATATATATATATATATATACACACACACACAAAATGTATGAGTGTGAACAGAGCTTTATTCACTATGTTTTTTTATAGGTACTGTACATAGCTTTCTACACACCAAGCAGCACTGAAGCAAGTGTTTCCTGATTAAATAGGGCAAATCAGGTAACGGCTCCGGCTATTGTTACAGCTAGAAAAGTGTGAAACCGCTAAGTGTATTGAAGTGACTTCAGACACGGCACACATGTGAAGAAAGCACATTAGAAATAAAAATAGAATAGAAAGAAAGAATGACAATAAGAACCCTTTGGGGGCGACTAGTGTTTCTAAATTATTTGAGCGTTCACAGAAGACAGGCAGCGCTTACTCCCCAGATAGCTCATTTACACCAAGTTGAAGCTTAGGTGACAAAACCATAACAAGCAATATCCTGTATTGTTCTCCGCACACAGCAGGATTATACAAGGTTACAAACTGTGTTGTATTATGAAGTTTTATTACAATAAATATTTCTGTTTCCTGAAACATAGTCCATGGTCCTTCATTATTTGTAGACTACCGGCTTAATGTGAACTCCGTTAGTGCATGTTCAAATGGCTGATTTGGCCTCGGCTTCAAATACTCGTCTGAAAAACGCCTCTATGCAGCAGTTTTCAGATGTGGATTTAACAAGGTTTTTGAGATAAGCGGTCTTGATGCAGTTTTCGGCGTGGATAATATAATACTCTGATCATATCAAGAATCATATAAAAAAAAATTCATACACATGTATACATATACGCATCTATATATGTACATATATATATAATGTGTGTGTAGATATGTGCGTATATAGGTTTGTTCATGTATTTGTGTGTGTATGTATGTGTGTATATATATATATATATATATGTGTGTATATATATATATATTGTGTATATATATATATATATATATATATATATATATATATATACATAAAATATGCATTACTGGGAGCAACATTACATTATTTTCCCCGAAAATAAGACATCCCCTGAAAATAAGACCTAGTACGATTTTTTTCAAGCTTAGAAATGACATTACATTACTTTCCCCGAAAAAAAGGCCTCCTCTGAAAATAAGACCTGGTGACAGTCATCGCTACAAGAGCACCTATCACCTCCACACAAACACACGCACACACACATTGACAGTAGATGAAATTATAAGATTTCTTAAATACATGTCATTAACAATCCAGAGGATTTAACTCCATATTAAAGGGGTTGTGCCACAATGTAATGTTGACGTGGGATCCTCCAAAATGGGTTTTTAATCACTTTTCTAAATATATGTGATTACAAAAATTGCAGCCTGAGAGAGCTACAGCCTGACTTACATGCCCTTGTTACTTCAAAGTTTGTATTAGATACGGCCTGACAAGAGCTGCTGGACGGGCTTGCGCAGAGAGAGCTTCATATCTGATGAACTGAGCTGCAGAAGTTTTCAAGGCACCGGGTAGCAATATGTTTTTCTTTTGTATACAGAATAAACTAGTTGTAGTGTGATTAGATCCCTGCTTATCTGATGACAGAGAACATGAAGAAGCTTTCAAGCTGCTGTGGAGAAAAACTGTTGTCTTTTGTATACAGAATCCACAAGTTGCAGTTTGATTATTTCAGTGAACATGTCACACGATCCCTTATGCAGCTTTGTGCTCTGGCTGTGTGCGTCTCTCTCTCTTTCAGCTCCGTGATTTGTTTACATTAGCTTCTTAGCAGATAAGGCTCCTCCTGGCAAAACCCCTTTAAGGGAACAGGTTTTACTTTCACTTTGTAAGTCAGGAGATCCTACAGGAAGCTGTGGCACATACCAGCTGTGCAGGGGGAGCTGACTGCATAGCTGCTTGTACAGGGTGAAGTGAGTCTCTAACTACATACACTGCAGGCACAGCACACTGATGCGATAGTGTGACTGAGGTTTCATGTTGCTTCAGAGTTTGACTAGTTATGTTGATGTTTCTGACGACAGGACTATAGTATATTATTAACTTAATGATTTTTTTGGTTCAACAATAAATGTGAATTCTTGTTCATGGGAAAAATAGGACAACCCCTGAAAATAAGACCTAGTGCATCCTTAGGAGCAAAAATTAATATAAGACACTGTCTTTCGGGGAAACAGGGTAGCATAGGGAGCAGCATTGAAGGTAAAACCATCACGGGCAGCATGCAGGGTTAAATATTACGGGGAGCAGAGCGGATTTTCGGCACAGAAATTAGTCCACAATCTGCTCTGTACTTTGTGTGAGCCGTTTCCGTGGCAAAATTCTGATCCCCATTGATTCCTCTGTGCATTTTAGTCATGTCAATTCTTGAGGCACTTTACATGTCACTTTGTGTCATTGGAAACCATATTGAAAATAAATGAGTGAAACGCATGTGAAAAACAGCGCTAGAACTGCAGGAATGGCAGAGTTTCCCGTTATCACTTCTGGGTCGTGCTCATTTAATAAAGATGATATCTTCTGCCAGGCAACTATACCCATTACAAACAATTATTCCCATACTGTTACGCCATTTAGATGTCCGTGCATACAATGCAGTGGTCACTAGGTTTCTCTGGAGGGGAAAGAGACCCAGAATAGCAATGGCAAAGCTTCAGGCTCATACATTTAATGTAGACCTTAATCTTCCCAATTTAAGTGGTTATAACATAGCATTTCTGGCCAGACATGTATTGGACTGAATACATTCCTCCAACTTCTACTCAGATTATGGGATGGAGGCAGAACTAGCTAATGCTTATGTAGCATACTACACGCTAAATTGTCTATCCTACCTAGGACAATAAAACGTTCAATCTTACTAAGGGATACGGTCATGTCATGGAAGTAATTGGAGTTTCTTTTCAGTTCTCCCAGCATCTACCTATATGGAATCATATAGAATTCCCAGTGGGACAAAGTAGCTCATTTTTCCAAATGTGGCAAAATAGTGGTATTACCAAAACATCTCATGTCTTACATCTGAGAATAGATGAAAAAATCTTTTGCAGCACTACAAGAAGAATTTGGTATTCCTGGATCTCATTTTCTGCAATATCTCCAAATAAAATATTTTTCTCGGATAGGCCAAACATAAGCAAGAAGAGGGTAAATAAGAAATTTGATGACTTGATTGGGGATAGCCCTCATAGAAAATCAATATCTACTAGACATGCCATAATTCGGGACCATTACATCAAAATAGACACCTCTGTTAGCTTCGAGAGGTGGGGATGGTGGACTTACGTTCCAGGCATTGTGCCTATCATCCTTAAAGGGTAGGACTCAGTAAGAAAGCATATTATAAACAAAAGATGGAGGGAGAATTATTTTAATATGGTGTATGCCGTCCTCTTCGCCTTTAACATACCAGCATCTCCTCTTCTTCCGGATCGTCTCACTGACTGTCCAAAATGTGATGAGCCAAATACTGACCTATACCATGAGTTATGGACATGCACTAGAGTCTTAATTTTTTTGGTCTAGAATTAGAAATCTATTTTTGTAATTCTGGATGGATCCTTGATGCAATCCCCATTACGATTTCTATTACATGATCAAGGTGACTCGGAGGTTGAGGTATCACGTGGCACTCCCCCGCTGATTCATGTTATGTTGATGTTGGCAAAACGTTGTTAATTGACCAAGTGGTTGGAGTCTGAGTTGCCATCGAATGGCATGATTCTCTCTTAAACTAAGTTATATCTGTTAGCAGACCAAATTTTTAACAAGCATCATAAAGAATCAAAAATGAAAACTTTTTTTTTCCAGAAAGTAGAAAACGTTCATTGACAAGTTCTATAGTCAACCAGCAATAATATAATCTTTATATAGCGCCAACATATTCCGCAGCACTTTACAATATAGAGGGTATAAGCACAGACAGACCAGACATTACATTATAAAAAAGCTACTTACACATGAGACACGAGGTGTGAGGGCCCTGCTCGCAAGAGCTTACAATCTATTAGGGTGTATGGGTGACACAAAGGGTGAGAAGTGCTTGGTTTACAATGGTTCAGCCATGTTACATAAATATGGGGTAGTTTACATAAAAAAGTGGATGAACCTGCCATCCCAACCATACATCTATATTAGTCTCTATTTTTCAATGAACCTCATAATATCTTACTGAAACTCTGAAGGATAATTTGGGAAGACTGCAAAGTAGGACTCATAATGCTTGAAAATGTATGTGGGGGAGGGCTTTGATGGCAATAATGTGTAATGATGCAAATTATAATCTATGTTTCGGTTTACAATTGTGTAAAGTTTTTATTTTTCTTCTGTTTTAAATTTTTGACTTATGTTGGGTTTTCGAGAACAACTGACTTTACTTATTATCAACATATTCAAAAGTTTATATGTTAAAATGTAATGAGCACAGAAAGACAAATCCAATTGACACCACTCCTATTTCGTTACCCATTAGGAATACGGCGTTTAGCCAGTTAAACCATTAGCCTCTGTAAAGTCGCGTTAACACGGCAAAGGAGAAATACCGGTCGGGAAAGTCCGACCGGTATTTGGTCTGATTTTGGCACACAGGGGGGCGGCTTTTGTCAGCGGTTTGTGGATTTGTGCTGTTTATTGCCTATTCTATCAAACCCCTGCACCTGGTTTAAGGGATCTGTATGATTCTACCTTGGACCCTCCAGTTTGTTTAAGATGGACCCTTATCTATCTAACAAGGGACGTAAATTAAGATAATCCTAACAAGGGACGTTTATTTTCTTTATTTTTAGTATGTGGTGTATTAGTTTTTATTCCCTGATTAACCCTGGTATTGGGGGAAACGCGTCAGAATGTTTCTCTTTTGTTTTTCACTACTTTTGGGTATTTTTTTGTTGATTTTTTATATATTTTTTTGGTTTATTTTGTTTGTGTATATCTGTGTATCCGTATAGCTTGTTAGGGCAATTATGGGATTAGTTTAGTTTAGGTTCCTGTTGGGGGCGCCCTTATTGGGGCAGGTACCCTAAATATTGGTTAGGCAGTTTAGGTTTTTTAGAGATAATTGTAGGGTATCTTAGCAAGGGTTTTTTCCCTATATAGGTAGTATTTGTATTATGAAGCTCCAATACAAGTTATATTTTATAGTGTCCCGAGTGTTATACATTTTTAGTGGCTTGTTTTCTGTTGAAATTATCTGTATAACCGGGTAGAATATTATCTTGATACTAAGGGCTTTCCCTACGCCCATTCATGCTTGGTAAGTAGGGTTTCAGGTTATTTTGTGTGATTCAAGCTGTACCCCCTCCTCACCGACATGTTCATGTTCCGCCCGAAATCCGGGTGGAAGAATGAACATGTTCTACGTTTTTTGGACCTACGGCGGTGTCAGAAACCGTCTGCCGGAAAATCCGTGCAGTGGGGACTGCTGCACAGATTTTCCATAGAAGTCCATGTAAAAGGTTGACAGCCAATTTACAAAGTGCTTTCAAATCCGAAAACCGTCTGTGAATCCGGCTGAAAACCTGTGCCGTGGGGACAAGCTCTAATAGTGCTCGGCAGAAAAATAGCTTAAGTCCATAAAAACTCCAGCAATGTAGAAAAATGAATCTGCGGTACTCACCACACGTTTCCTTCAGCTTTATTTAGAAAATGCACATACATCGGTAGCGGGGCTATGGGCATACTGGGCCTTGAAAAAGCGTCGGTAGACGTGAAACAGCCATAGGTCATCTCCACGTTGTGTCTATCCCCGCTACAGATCTATGTGCCTTTGCTAAATAAAGCCAAAGGAAATGAGTGGAATCATTTTTCTACATTGCTGGACAGTGACCAATTAAAACTATATCTGGCCGATATCTGCAGTATTATTTGTTATGTCAATAAAATATTGTTTAAACCAAATAAAAATAGTGTGGAAAACGCGGGTCAAAAATGCATCGTGTGAACTATGATGAGGTTTTCAGTGAAAATGAACAAGGGGAGTTTTCTACTCATATTGGACACTGTTTTTGGTGCAGAAAACACAATAAAACAGCGCTGAAAGCTGCGTCCGAATCAGCTGTGTGAACGTAGTGTAGAATATCAAACCGAAAAGAAAATAATTTGTGCAGACTTTACTGCAGTGTTATAGTATTATAGGATACCTAGTATACTTACATAACGTGTAGGTAGATACCAGATTTTGTAACCAGGATGATCATGGAATGTACAGTAGAAAGCTAAACATAAATTTGCTTGCTCTCTGTTGGTCCTTAAATGGGTATTACCATCACAAGGATTTGCCATAACATTATGATTGATAGAGAACCAGGACTCCCGCTCTAGAGGGAACACCGCTCCGCTCAGTTAGTGAGGTATGGTATATCCTAGCAATATGCCGTCACTATATTGGAAACATTCTTTTAATGTATTTTTCTTTTTTTCAAGCTCTTGAAAAAGATCAGGTATTCTTGACACATTTTTCTGTTATTATGTTTGATGTTTTCTACCGTACAATAAAAATAGACAATAGTCCTCTAAAATGACGGCCTAACCCTGGATTGCATGTTGTTTGAACAATGCATTATTCAGACATGAAACATTAGAGTTGGGATTAAATGGAATAAAGGCTTCAATTACAATACTGTACAATAGCATAGATGTTATTGCAAGAACATTGCTGGGAATATTTTTTTTTCCTAAGAAACCAGCAGTATAACTGGTTTGAAGCAATTAAAAATATATACACACACACATATATATATACACTAAATCAGGCAATGGCATTTCCATTTTTTTGTACAGAGCACTGTCTGCAAAATCCGTTCTTTCTGGTTTCTTTCTCCTGGTACCCCTTCCCCCATTTCTTGTCTGAGTAGCTAGTCAGAGTTAGCAGTTTTTTTTTTCTATACCTTAAGGCTATGTTCACACGGCTTAACTGCGGGACGTAATTACGCCCCGCAATTACGCCGCGGGAGCGGGGGTGGGTGCGGGGAGCCGGCACCTCGCCGGCCCATAGACTTGTATTACCAGCGGCGCGCATACGGCGAGCAGGGAGAGGAGACGTAATCCATAGTTCTCTATGAGAACTGTGGATTACCATAATGACTGGGACGTATTCCAGCCCGTAATTTGCGCACTCCGGCGCGTAATTACGGACTGAAATACGTCCAGTTTTAAGCCGTGTGACCATGGCCTAAGGATAAAAAAGTGCGAGAGAAGACCTAAATTTGATGCAGAATGTATAAACTGTAGTGGGTTCTGTAGTTTCTTAAACGGGCTGACCAGCAGGGAAAAATTATTCTTAAAGGGAATGTATCATCAAAAAATGTGTCATTGTTTAAGTCCCATTTTTATGTTAAACACAGTTTTTACGAATTTTTGGTTATTTTTTTTAATTTTTCATGTCACTTTCAATATTTTTTAATAATTCTTAAGTATGGCAGTTGTCACTTTGGCCACTAAGCCTTGTTTGCACTGCTTTAACAGCAGTCAGAGAGATGCTTTACAGTAGCTTCATGCACATAGGAGACTTAAGACTGACTCAGTCCCATTCACTTCAATAGGAGAGTTTTCTAGTCCTGCTCTGTGATCTGAGAAGAAGTCACTGTGCAGGGAGGTGAAAGAGTGAACTGTGACATCTCCTCTTGTGACTGGTGGATCCTGTGTTATCTATTCACACTGGTGTCTCTGTTCAGTTTGACCTTCTTTGTGCTGATAATGAGCAGACAACTGAGAATCTTTCTGTAAAGAACAGGAAGTGTCAGACTATTATTAGGCCTAGTGACCAAAGTGAAAACTGCAGGACTTAAGAATTATTAAAAAATATTGAAAAAATTCTTTAAAAAAATGTGTTGAATATAAAAATGTGAGTTAAACAAAAGTCATTTTTGATGACACATTCTGTTTAAAAGGATGAGGGAAAAAAAAGTTACACCTACCTACCTGCCCCCCACCTTGTCGCTCTGGAGTTTCTCAGGATCTGTTGTTCTTCACTTCTGGGTTCTTGTCCTGACACACATAATAAGGCTTGTTTAATTACAGTAGAGTATAAGCCTGTCCTCTTTGTTGGGAAGAGAACCTGGAAGTGAAGTGGAGCAGGTTCTGGGGAGCCTCTAAGCAGCAGCTTGGGACAGATTAGGTATTTATAATAACTTTTTTCCCCACCCTGGCCCTATTTCCGAGAATTTTTTTGTCCACTGGACAACCCCATAAAGGGGTTGTCTCACTCCATCGATTCATCTTATCTCAGTGTGTGTGTCTTGGTTTCATATTTTAATTCAGGGTCGTGTTTACTTGCTACTACTGACCTGCAGTGATGAGGTGCTAAGGACATCTGATCTATAGCTATAGTGACCAGTGCTGGCAGCCTATCAGGAGAGGTCGAACAGGTCTGTAACTATAGTGACCTGAGGAGCTGATGCAGCGCATACAAGAAAGGATGTCTAGGAATAGGTAGGACACTGTTAATGGACACATATTGCAAAATGATTTGTTTTTGCAAAGTTTTTAACATAAAAAGCAAACCTTGCAGTGAGAGAACCCATTTAAAGCATTGACTGAATAAGCTCTTAAAACATAGGGGATTACACTTTGTAATTTGCTCTATGTTCTTGTTTTGTGCTCTGATTAGTACCACATCTAAATAGGGGCTAGGTAGGTGGAACTAAAAGCCTACATCCCATGGACATCTTATTATCTCACCTTTGCACAAGTTTGCTTCAATTGCAGAATTTAGCTTATTTAAATGGGTTTTATGACAAAGTAATTTCATTCCTCCTTTATCCAGCTTCAGCTTTCAGTGTGCTCAAAAGGGGATGTGTATAAATTGTTTGTACTGCATATCATGTGACCCAGCAGGCTGATATTACCATGCCTTTCTCCACAGTGTGTTCACTCTAGTCAAAGGTCTGTGTATGTACAGAGCTCTGAGTAACTGACAAAGTAACTGAGTGGTTAGAGCTTCTGCCTTCCACTATAACGGCCCTAGGTTGAAATCCCTGCAGGAGCCAAACATACAGATTATTTTTTCGTCTCAATGCACATACCCGATTGAGGTTTATTTTTATTTATTTGCACTGTTTGACTAATTACTAAGGAACACAGAGGACAGGAGTAGAATGACAGCACCTGGGGTCTAACACTCGCTCAGCAGTGAGTGTGTGTGATTACTAATCAGGTAAGAGACTGACAATAGCTGCCTGTGAGGAGAGCTGATGTCTGAGCATGTGGGGCAAGACTGAGGAGTGCTCATCCCTGGATGTATACCCTGGAGACGAGCTGTACACTATGTATCAGTCATATTGCAATTAAGAAAAAAATGTTCTAGAATTTGATGAATGAATGGTGAAAATGTTTTCTATTTAGTTTGCAAACTTCACACATCAATTTTACTTTGTGGAAAAATCCCTTTAACCAACTACCTGACTGAGGTATATCTAGCTTCAATGGCATCTGTGTAATTCTATGTTCTCTAAGCAGTTTTGTTATACAGACATATAAAGGGGGCACTATTATCCCAATATAGGCCAAAAGAGTATGATTTTCTTCATTTGTATAAAGCCGAATACACATTTTATTTCAGAGACCTTTTGAAAAAGGTATATTGATATATACCACGGTGGAGCTATTGGGGTCTATAGAGCATATCTGTCGTCTATTTTGGACTATGTCAGCCCTTTTTCCTGTTGTTTGTTAGCTTTGGATGCGGAATACAAGCATGCTCAACTTTGTTTCCAGCACATAAACATGTAGACACATAAATGTAAAGCAAACCTAGTCCTAAAGAGACTGCCTTATGGCCCCTATGGTTTCACTGTGGTATACATCGGAATACCGTTTTTTTCCAGATACCGACAACGTTCTGTAACCCCAAAAACAAATGGGGCTTCATAGATTTCCAAGTCAAAGAAAAGTACACCATAGTACACCAAGTAGTTCTTTGCAAGGTATTCCACTGGATATCGGCAACATAACTCCAAAATGTGATTTAAATGGGGCCTAAGTAATGCAAGCATCTGTATTGTGTGCAGTTTTAGGGCCCGTCCCCACGGCACAGAGCAAATTACAGTCAGATTATCCGACCGGTATTTGCTCTATTTTGGGGCCGTGTACACGGCCGCAGGGGGATGGTTTTTCTCCACTGTTTGCGGATTCAAGCCCTTCCCCTTCGCACTAACATGTTCATGTTCCGCCCGAAAACCGGCCGGAAGAATAAACACGTTCTATGTTTTTTCGGACCACCGGCGGTCTAAAAAACCGTCCAGCGAAATATCCATGCAGTGGGGATCGCTGCATGGATTTTTCATTAAGGTCCATGCTAAAGTCTGTAAAATTGGCTGAAAAACCTGGCGTGGGGACATGCCCTTATACAGTGCCTTGCGAAAGTATTCGGCCCCCTTGAACTTTTTAACCTTTTGCCACATTTCAGGCTTCAAACATAAAGATATAAAATTTTCATTTTTTTTGTGAAGAATCAACAACAAGTGAGACACAATTGTGAAATGGAACGAAATTTATTGAATATTTTAAACTTTGATACTCCTTCCATTTCAATATGATCGCTTGCACAGTGCTCCTTGGGATGTTAAAAGTTTGGGAAATCTTTTTGTATCCAAATACGGCTTTAAACGTCTCCACAACAGTATCACGGACCTGCCTGGTGTGTTCCTTGGTCTTCATGATGCTCTCTGCGCTTTAAACAGAACCCTGAGACTATCACAGAGCAAGTGCATTTATACGAAGACTTGATTACACAAAGGTGGATTATATGTATCTATCTATCATCAGTCATTTAGGACAACATTGGATCATTCAGAGATCCTCACTGAACTTCTGGAGTGAGTTTGCTGCACTGAAAGTAAAGGGGCCGAATAATTTTACACGCCCCATTTTGAATTTTTTTTAGTTTTTACAGTTTAAAATATCAAATAAATTTCTTTACACGTCACAATTGTGTCCCACTTGTTGTTGATTCTTCACAAAAAAAATTACAATTTTATATCTTATGTTTGAAGCCTGAAATGTGGCAAAAGGTTGAAAAGTTCAAGGGGGCCGAATACTTTCGCAAGGCACTGTATCTCGGGAGATAACTTTCTGTCCATTCACTATGTCTGGATTTTCCTGGTGTAGCAGAGATGCTACATGAACACAGCCTTAGAGCTGCCATTATGGCCATAGTTTATTATAGACTATATAGTCATTTATCATATGATGGCTTGTTACCTTTAGGATGAAGAATCTCATGTGATGCGCTCTTTTCTCCCATGGAGCCTCAGCCACTCATTAAGATGATGGTTTATTCTGTTTGCGTTTGGCAGTGCATTTTCTACATGCACTTTGATTACTGAGCAAACCTCAAGATATTAACACTAAACCACACAACACATCACTTTAAATACGCGCTTGACGTGCAGGCCCAGCACAGATGCACATAGGCTAGTGATGATTTGTATTTACTAGAAACTGTAAATCCTCTGAGTGATTTAGAGGATAAGCAGGCAGTGGACAGTAAGACACTTCTGTAAAAGTGATTTCATTTCTAATCAAAAGCCTGCAGCTCTGATTGGGATGGGTGTTACTGGCACTGTGCTTCACGCATGTGGGGAGAGGTCCCTGTGGTCATGGATGGGGGGAGATCCCTGCAATTACAGCGCCGCCTGTTCAGCAACAGGTTTAATGTAGGATATTTACCATGCACTTACAGCATTTTCTTTTTAGCTTCTAGGTTTTTTTTTTTGTTGTTGGCAAAACTACAATGTCCTTTTCTATCATATCCTATTGTGTAATTTGAAAAAGAAATCCATACAAAATTGATTTTCTGAAGTTTTTAAATAAGCCAGAAGATAAAATCAACCTGGTCCATGAGCAGGGACCAATATTAAGAAAAAAGCCCCTCTGGGGGTCCTTTAAGGGGAACCAGTCAGGTGATTTCTGTTCCCCTATCTGAGAGCAGGAGGTGACCGAGGGAGAGAAGCTGAGCTCTGTGATCATGGGCGTAACTAAACCATAGCAGCCATAGTGATTGCTGTGGGGCCATAGGTTGAGGGGGCCCCACTCAGGTACAAGAACATTGTTCTTTTTGTAGAGAACAAGTAGTTGGTACTTTTTGCTCTCCAGCACTACTATCTGGGTTCCTTGATATATGCTGGTGCTGTGTATAACTTAAATTATTGCTACTTTTGCTGCTGTTTCAATTTTCTCATCTTTTCTTACAGTCCTTCACAGACATCTGAGCTGTTTCTCTGGCTTAGATTTTCAAATCCAGCGGTGGCTCTCTCCTCTCAGTAGGTGTGTCTTCCCTCACTGAAGGATGGTGACATCATCACACCCTTCCCTGTTCCTGCTTCCTCCCCAGTCCTCTTCATTCTGCGTGAGCAGTGGGAGGGAGTGGATGTCACAGCTTTGCAGACCTCCTACAGTTGTCAGTTCTCATGCCTGGAGAGCTGTCACCTCAGTGCATTGGTGTAAACAGTTATAAATAGTGTATAAAGGTGAGTTATATGTGTGGAGGGAGCAGAGTGTATAAGGGTTTTTTATATGGGTGGGGGGAGCAAAGTGTATAAGTGTGTGTTATATGGGCAGGAGGAGCAGAATGTATAAGGATGTGTTATATGGATGGGGGAGCAGAATATATAGGGGTGTGTTATATGGGTTTAGGGAGCAGAGTGTATAAGGCTGTGTTATATGGGTGGGGGAACAGAGTGTATAAGGCTGTGGTATATGGGTGGGGGAGCAGAGTGTATAATGGTGTGTTATATGGGTGGAGTGGTGAATCTGGCAGCTAAAGAGACTCGGTAAGTGCCCAGATCCTTTACATTAGAGCTCTCACTGTGAAAGGAGCAGAGAGGAGCGCAGGCAGCTTGTTTCACACAGCTCAGAGGGGAGTGGACACAGAGACCACAGGACAGCCAATCAAAGCACAGTGGGCATGTCCTGACTAGAGTTTGAACTATAGCAGGCAGCCAATCACAGCACAGAGGCTGTGTCCCAACCAGAGGGTTGAACAGGTTATTTAACAGGCAGCCAATCGCAGCACGGGGGAGTGGCCTGAATCGCTGCCGTTTTAGGTGTAGAACACACAGATTAGCTAATAGCTGCTTTAATGAATGATTTAGGTAATACAAACCAATTACAAAAGTGCTTATTTTTACTGTCCTCATCATTACAGATATTGGGGCAGATTTAACAATAGTGTCTTACTTTCAGACAGTGTAAAGTTAGACTAGACAATCTTACAATGCGCCACAGTTATCACAGTGTTGATAAATCTGGCGCAGGTTAGAACTGTCTAGTCTAATCTTGTACCATAATTAAGTTGGCTTACTTTCACGCCAGAAACTACGTCAAAATCCGGGGGCATTTTCTGTCGCATTTAAGCCACGCCCCTTTCCCGCAAAACCACGTCCCCGTTACGAGGCCACGCCCTTTTGTCGGACGAGGCGCAGAAGCGTCTGAAACTGTCTAAAACACATAGTAAATGTGGCGAAAAGCTTGTTTTTGGCACAAATGGAGCCAGCATTCTGGTGCAACTGCCTTGATAAATCTGCTCCATTATGTCTGTAGTGAGAAAATTCCTTTAAGTCGTGTGGCCCTATCTCCTTTTGCTATGAGGCCCTATTAATTATAGTTAAGTTCCTGTCTGTGATATATAATTGACATATTGACATATGATAAAAGGGGAGAAGCTGAGCTCTGATATATAGGGTTATATGATAGAGGAGAGAAGCTGAGCTCTGTGATATATAGTGTAAGCTTCCACTCACGTTTAGATGCGGCTCTGGGGATCGCAGTCCAATGTAGACAGAGACACAGACAGGTTGAAGCGTGTTCCAGCACGGGTCCTCCCGTGTTTTATTGGCACAACAGGTATACAAAGAACGTATGCCAGATGCAACCGAATAACAAACAAAACAAAACAAAAAGCCTGCCCCCGGCTGAGTGCTGGCTAGACAGTGCAGTTCCCTCACTACACTTGTCTAGCAAACGGTCTGGGTTTGAGTTCCTGGGTACTCCAAGTCAGTCCCACCTCTCAGGCCAAACTCCTTGACCTGTATGACAGACAGGGTGGTCAGCTGATTTAGCTGACTTATAACGGCTAGCCCCAAATCCTGGTTCATAAAAAAGGGGAAACCCCACCCAACGCTTTGCCTACTCCCAATAGAAGCCATCCCAGGTTTTGGCTGAAGCGCCATCTCCCTAGAAAAACGTATGTTAAACCCCTTATTGAGGTTAACCAACCACACAAAACTACATGGCTTCTTTTTTCACAAGGCCAGGAAACCTTGGTGACATGTTACCTACTCTCTTTTCCTGGCGTAAGCCAGAAATCTCGCTGGGATGTACATCCCATTAAGGACCTTCCCAGCTGTCACCTTACAATAGGGTTATATGATAGAGGGAAAGGAGCTGAGCTCTGTGATATATAGGGTTATATGATAGAGAGAGAACGAGCTCTGTGATATATAGGGCTATATGATAGAGGAAAAGAAGCTGAGCTCTGATATTAGTTGTTTATATGATAGGGGGAGAGAAGCTGGCTATGTGATATATAGGGTTATTGATAAGGCAGAGAGGGCTGAGCTCTGTGATATAAAAGGGTTATTGATAGAGGGGGAAAAGCTGAGCTCCTGTGATATATAGGGATAATTGATAGAGGGGAAGCTGAGCTCTGTATAATAAGGTATAATAGAAGGAGAGGGAGCTCTGTGATATATAGGGTTATATATAGATGGAGAGAACTGAGCTTGTGTATATAGGTTATAGTAGAGGAGAGAAGCTGAGCTCTTGAATTAAAAGGTTTATGATAAGGGAGAAAGCTGAGCTCTGTGAATATAAGTTATAATAGAGGGAAAAAACTGAGCTCTGTGATTATAGGGTTATAGGATAGAGGGAGAGAACTCTCTGTGATAATGGGGGTTTATGGGAAAGGGGGAGAGAAGCTGAGCTCTGTGATATATAGGGTTATTGATAGAGGGGAGAAGCTAGCTCTGTGATATAAGGGTTATAGGAAAGAGGAGAGAAGCTGAGCTCTGTGATATATAGGGTTATATGAGGGTTAGGGAGAGAAGTGAGCCTGTGAAATAAGGTTAAGGATAAGGAGAGAAGTGAGCTCTGTGATATAAAAGGGTTTTTATAGGGAGAGAAGCGAGCCTGTAATTGGGGAATTGATAGAGGGAGAGAACTAAAGTCTTAATAATGGGGTTATAGGATAGAGGGAGAAAAAGCTGATCGTGATTTAGGGTTATAGGATAAGGGAAGAAGCTGAGTCTTGAATATAAGGTTATATGATAGGGGAGAGAAGCTGAGCTCTGTGATATATAAGGTATTATATGATAGCGGGGAAAGGAGTCTGTGAATATAGGGTTTTAATAGGATGAGGGAGAGAAGGGGCTCTGTGATATATAATTTTTATATGAAAAGAGGGAGAAAGCTGAGCTTGTGATATATAGGGTTTTAATGATAGAGGGAGAATGACTTGGGGTTTAAAAGGGGTTATTGATAGAGGGAGAGAAGCTGAGCTTGTGATAAAAAGGCTTTTTTATGATGAAATTTGTGTTTTCCCTCGTTCCCCCCGGGGAAAACAAAGAAAATGGGGGGGGGGGGGACAAAAAAAGGCGCACCCCCCAATCTTATATATTAAGTTGCAAGAAAATCCCCGTTTAATGATTTTTAGGCTCACCGAGCGAGTTTTCCCCTTATGGTAAAAAACTCATTTTGGGCAAAAAAACCCCATATAACAGCTGTTGTCCAATCCAAGAAACACTCGTATTCGCACAAGAGGAAAAGTGAGGGGGTTTTAAAAAAAATATTTACAGGATTTATAAGTACTGCATAGATCTCACAGCGCTCTGGGTCCAAATACGTTCTAAATTTTAAGAACGCTAGAAAAAATGTGCTTTATTTCCAAAGCTACATTTATTAAAACATACAACTTAAAACAAAACATGGGACCACCTTACTTCGACGCGTTTCACACGACTCTATCGTGCTTCATCAGAATAACTTGCTTTTAGCTACCTCCTTTTTAAAACATCTCCGTACAAATGATTTCATTATACACAAAAAGATATTACCACCATTAATGTCACGTATTGTATACAGGGCTCAAATTTAAAAACATTACTGTAAAAAAACACAACACATTAAAAGATTATAATTTTTCACTTATGTTTTGCTAAGCATAGCGTTCTATCTCCCGTACCTTCGGGGCTCAAGAGCCGGAAGTTGTCATGATGTTAACGTCACTTTCCTCCTTCTCTAACAGAGCGATAAAAGTCTATGCGCATGCTCTATTTCCCTCGGTTTCCTATAGCGCTAGTCTCTAATCGCTCGTTTGGCAATATAGCTACTATGTACATAAAAGGATAATACACATAGAAGATTTTAAAATAGAAATTAATTAATAATGTCCTGGACTCATTTAAACCAAATGGACTTATGTATTTAACTTAAAAAATCCAAAATGTTTTCTATTAGTTAATATTTGTAGTCTATTAGGTACTTTTCATTTGACAAAATCTATTTGGCTTACTTTAATTGATAGTTACCATCTTTGTGTGTTTCCTCTATATGCCTCGGGAAAGGGTATACAATCTGCTTTTTTTCTTTATATTTAAAGCGGTGATTATTCATCCTCTGTGAAAGTTTAGTAGTAGTTCTCCCGATATACTGCTTCCCACATTTACAAGTGATCAAATAGAAACACAAAGCCCAAGATTTACCCTGATAGTTTTATATCTCATTTTAAAACTTTCGTTGGTAGCAGTGGAACTAAATGTGTCCCCCTGTATCGAGCATATTACAACACTTGCAATAGGAAATCCACAAGGGGAAAGGGTCCTTTTTCTTCTATCCTAGTATCTCATGACATTTAGAACCATTCCAATTGTCTTTGGCGTGATGGGGCTAGACTGTTTTTTTCAAAGTAGTGGCCCTACGAAATCATTCTTGGGGTTCACTGGCAGATGGGGTTTTAAATACAGGATCAGACATTAGAATATTCCAAATGTTTTGACAAAAATCGTTTGTTTCTCTTTTGTATTGTGAAGCGAAAGTAGTGATAAAAAAGAACCCTTATTTTCATATGTTTGTGATTCACCTATTTCTTTTGGAGCAATACACTCCCCTTGGGTCATGGATGAAGCTCTTTTCTCTGCATTCTGGATTAGATCTAATGGATATCCTTTTGGATTTTTAAAACTATCCTTCAGGATTTTTGCTTGAACTCCTTATACCGAGTTAGATGTACAGTTTTTTACGTACTCTTCGGAAATTTTCCGAATGGTAGTTACGAATCCATTTCCCCAAAATGGTTGCTTTTAAAGTGCAACTAGTTGTTTTGAATCAACTTTTTTTAAAAAAGGTTTTAGACAAGATTTTTCCCACTTCAACATACAAACATAAATCTAAAAATGGTACTTCTTTTTCACTGATATTCATACTAAAAGAGATGCCGCATGAATTAGAATTTAAGTAATTTAAAAAACCATATGCGTCCTCAGATGATTTCCCTTCCAAATAAAAAATCAGATCCTCGATAAAACGTTTAAAATACAAATATTAGACCCGAATTTATTTGAGTTAGAATAGAAAAAACTTCTTCAATGGATCCCATAAAAAAGGTTGGCCAGCGATGGGGCAACTCGTGTCCCCATCGCTTTGCCAACCTGCTGGGGTAGTGGGCCCATCATTATTTAAATAAAAAAATTGTTTTTTTAAAATAATTTCCAAACCCTCCCCAAAAAAAATTCTTTTTTTAAAAAGACTTTAAAATCTTTGTCCGCTTCTAAGTATGTTCCAATGCTTTTTAATTCCTAATGAATGGCATTATATTGGAATAGAGAGATGTTATATCCATCGTAATAAAGTGCTGTGTCTCCTCCCATCGGTTACCTACTATTTCACTAATCACTTGATCCGAATCTTTTAAGTGACTTTTTAAACCATTTACATACGGTTGGAAACAAATATCCAGATATTTGGAAAGATTAGATAAGGGGGAATCTATACCCAAAAAATCGGTCTCCCGGAGGATTTTCTAAGTTCTTGTGCACTTTGGGTAAGTGGTAGAAGAATGGGACAACTGGTTTCCTTATATGGAGAGCATTTTTCTCTTTTAAATTTATAACCCCTAATTCAAAAAAAACGATTTAAAAAATTTAAAAATGACTTCTTTTGATGCCACATAGGGCTTTATGATTTGGAACAGGACTTCTGAAAAAGTAAACAAACCTGAAACTGGAAGTCCTGCTGACTCCACCCACATACAGTGATTGACAGATTGCTCTGTACACACACACCGATACAGGGAAAGCTGTCAATTATTGTATGTGGGCGGAGTCAGCAGGACTTGCTCTGTTGCGTATTGAGTCTTGTCAGGGTTTTCTCTACTTTTCACTCAGAAATCCTGCTTCATATCATAAAAACCTATTTATCACAGAGCTCAGCTTCTCTCCCTCTGTCACAGCCTGCTCTTAAATAGGGTAGCATAAACCACCTGACTGGTTCCCTTTAAGTGATCAAACCTATACCATGGCAATTACCACCTGTTTAGTTATTGAAAATCTCTGAATAACATCTGTATGTTTCAACTCAATGTCTTTTTTTTTTTTCCATGAACACTTTTTCTCAATGTCCCTAAACAAGTACCTCCTAGTAAAACAAATGATCTCAAAGTACCCCTGACTCCAGGATTATGTGCTGTGCTGTATATTTAAAGTACATCATAGGAATGGTGCAAACATCCCCTAAGCAAATGGCTACCTCCTGGGATACATATACCAAGCTAGGGGGCAGATTTTAAGAAGCCCCCTAATTTTCACTCCTTAACGGGAATTTGGCGGGGCTTTCAGTTCACAACCATTACCCTTGTCTTCTATGTTAACAGCTGATGTGCAGACACAATACCAAAGAGGTAGATAAAAGGCATAGTCGAGCAGGCAGTAAGTCGAGGCAGGCAAAGTTCCTGCCCATGGTCAGGGTAAGCACTGGACTAGTAGGGCAGTCAGAGAAGAAGCCAAGGTCAATACCCAGAATCACTTTCAAAGAAGTCGCTAAGGAACACCAAAGCCACAGAGCAACCTTTGAAATATAGAAGAACGTGGCATAGAAATAAGTGTTCATGGTCACCGGACACATTACAGCTTATGACGGTGCCCCCTTTTCCATGGACCCTCTTTATCCTAGCCAAGTGATGATGGAACTTATTGCTGAGTTTTGAGGCATCAATATATTCTGCAGGTTTTTAAGAAGTTTCTTCTGGACTGTTGAGTTTAAGGGGTTTAGGGGCAATTTAATTACAATTAATAAATATCCGAATGCTCTTTTTACACCTAGACCTGTACCTATGACAAGGGGCATCCTCTACATCAGGGGTGTCAAACTGCGGCCCTCCAGCTGTTGGGAAACTACAACTCCCATCATGCATTTGTATAATCTATAACAGTGGGCATGATGGGAGTTGTAGTTACCCAGCAGCTGGAGGGCCGCAGTTTGACACCTGTGCTCTACATCTAGGAGAATGTTTCACCATCAATATAGATGGGATTTTTTTCTGTTAAAGTGGTGAAATTATAGAACACACTGCCAGAAGATTTTGGGATGGTGGATTGATTGAATTAGTCCCAAAAAAACCTAGATGCCTTTTTAAAAAATATCATGGATAGGATGTTGATCCAGAGATTTATTCTTAAAGGGAATGTGTCATCAAAAATTAGTTATTGTTTAACTCATGTTTTTATGTTAAACACATTTTTAAAGAATTTTTGGTTATATTTTTTTTTAATTTTCCATATAACTTTCAATATTTTTTTTAATAATTCTTAGGTCCTGCAATTTTCACTTTGGCCACTAGGCCTAATAATAGTCTGACACTTCCTGTCCTGTACAGAAAGATTCTCAGTTTTCTGCTCATTATCAGCACAAATAGGGTCAAACTGAAAGGAGACACCAGTGTGAATAGATAATACAGGATCCACCAATCACAAGAGGAGATATCACAGTTCACCCTTTCACCTCCCTACCCACTGATTTCTTCCCAGGTCACAGAGCATGACTAGAAAATTCTCCTATAGAAGTCAATGGGACTGAGGCAGTCTTAAGAATCCTATGTGCATGAAGCTACTGTAAAGCATCTCTCTGACTGCTGTTAAAGCAGTGCAAACAAGGCCTAGTGGCCAAAGTGAAAACTGCAGGACTTAAGAATTATTAAATATTGAAAGTGATATGAAAAATTTAAATAAAATCAACCAAAAATTCCTAAAAAATGTGTTTTACATAAAAACGGGACCTAAATAATTAGTCATTTTTTGATGACACATTCCCTTTAAATGGGTGTTCAAAAAGTTTTAACTGCTCATTAGTCATTAGGGGATGATTAAAGATAGAAAAAGAAATGTATCATGTAAACCCGCTTGTTCCAGGAAAGCGGCCAGTAATCCCAGTTGATCACCGTTCACTCTTCATGTTACCCTGCAGCTATTCACTGGCCATAGCGATCTCTTACTAGATATACCAATAACACAAGGCATTATGGGAAAGGAGCTGAAAAGCTCTAGCGCCCTCTTTTGGATGTAACAAATCCTCAGTTTGCCTTTGACCCACTGGATCTTTGGAAAGCAAGAAGGGATTTTTAGCCAAGCCAGCATCACCCATCTGTAGACAGCCGTTTCGGGGTTTTGCACCTCGTCAGTACAGAGCAGAGCGATGCTGGCTTGGCTAAGTGCGAGGCAATGAGTAGCTCAGAAAGGGAAGATCTCTCCTTAGGGAGAGCGCCTATATAGGTGTGTGGAGATCCGAAATTGCCTTTTTGCACTCCACGAAGCCTTCTTGCTTTCCAAAGATCCAGTGGGTCAAAAGCAAATTGAGGATTTGTTACATCCAAAAGAGGACGCTAGAGCTTCTCGGCTCCTTTCCCATAATGTATTAAGATATATATAGGTGCTCTCCGTAAGGAGAGATCTTCCCTTTCTTAGATATACCAATAAGCATTTAACTGTTGGAATACTCCTTTAATGCTGTACTTAGGAAGGAATTTTACCTCTAGTACGAGCCATGTGATGTCTGCCTCATAGGGTTTTTCCTTTTTAACTTTTTCTAATAGGGTTGAACTTCAGGAGGCTGTGTTTTTCTTCAGCCTGATCAACTATGTAACCACAGGTGGAGAACCTACAGTTTAGAGTATTAGGTCAAGGATTAATATTATTTTTTAATTTTTCTTTTTTTTAAGTACTGGCAGGGTTTTGTTCCTCTCATAGCTTTGGAAATCTGTAGCGTACAAGTATATAGACTCCATAATTGGATTTACATTTCTATGGTATGGTATGTCGAATCATACATTTTGGTGGGCTTTTCCCTTATTTGGTGAGGATTACAGCGCAGATTTCAAGATAAATTGTGTAAGGCCTTACTTGTGTTTGGACACCATCTTGATCTGTCCTAGGGGGCCAAGGATTAGCACTTTGGATCGCCGTCCTTGGTAGAACGGTATTGGTACACTCATAAACTGACACTACTTCTCTTTTACCTGGCCTTAGCCAGCTTTATTTCACCCAGCAGTGGGTACAAGTACAGCATTCATATAAACCAAATCATAAACATAACACCTCGGCCGTCTAGCCACTAACTTACATAGAGACAGTCTCTATCTGTGGTCTGTACCTACTGTCCAGCACCACAACAATAACAGTTTGCTCACTGTACCGTATTGGCTTCCTTCAGCCTCTGGGGGGCCAGAGCTCTTTCTTCAGCTCTACTGCTCCAAACTGCTATGCGGCAACCACGCCCTTTGATCACCTGGAGAGACAGGCTTTTTATAGGCCTGGTAAATCCTGGAACTTGAACATGGGGACCTGGAACGTGGGAACAGCCACCTACCCAATTGCAGCTGTTTCGGGAAAGCCAACCCATAATGGCTGGACATCAGCCGTACTACATATGAGTGTCAGCAACCTAATGTTGCTGACCAACAACACCTGGCTTCCCCCACCGAGACCAGGCCCTCGGTGGCACGTTTCTACCAGGTCTCCTGACGTACGCTACCTAGTGGCAGCACCATACGACCACCTAAGGTCGCTCTGCCACAATTGGTACAGTTGTATCACTAATATCTATGTCTAAATAGAGAAAAATTATATTTTGACTTGTTGATTATATTCTATCACAAAAATTATAAAAAAGTTTGAAGTGACCTCCTTTTAAGTGACAGTTTTTATTTATTTATTTATTTATTTATTTATTTGGTCCTTTCATTCACTTCTGAGGCAAGCACCATAAATCTGAAAATCCTGGATGTGTACATAACCTGCTTCTAAGAATGATCTCTTTTATTGGGGGAAAATGTATATATTGTATGCATCAGCAGGTCATAGCTACTGGTTCCCTTTAAGACTATAAAGGATTGTCTTCATCACACAGGTTTTCCGTCATTTTTACAGACTGTTTTCTGATTTGAAAGCCGTCTGTAAACCGACTGTCAACCTTTTACATTGACTTTAAAGGGGTTGTCTCACTACAAGGATTGCTTTTTATGTTAAATATCTTGCAAAAACAAGTCACTTTGCAATATGTGTCCATTAACATGCCCTACCTATTCCCAGATTTCCCCTTTGTATTGGCTGCATTCAGCTCCTTGGTTTTTGTAAGCTGCAGACCTGTTTGATCTCTCCTGATAGGCTACCAAAGTGCTGGTGGGATAGTACAGACTGTTCAATCTCTCCTGTTAGGCTGCCAGCACTGGTTGCTATAGCTACAGACCTGGCTTCTACTGCAGTCTAGTGGAAGCCAATAAACACGCCCTGAATTCAAAACGAAACCAAGAAAACAGGACTGAGGTAAGATGAATCAGTGTAGTCAGACAACCCCTTTAATGGAAAACCCGTGCAGCAGTCCCCACTGAATGGATCTTCTGTTAGATGTTTTTTACACCGCCGGCGGTCCGAAAAACACAGAACATGTTCTTTCTTCTGCTTGGTTTTTCGGGCGGAACATGAACATGTCGGTGCGAAGGGGGACAACTTGAATCCGCAAACCGCGGACAAAAGCCGTCCCCCTGCGTGCCAAAAAAAGACCAAATACCGGTCGGGATTTCCCAACCAGTATTTGGTCTTTACCGGGAGTAAACCCCACCCTAACTCCCTACTAAAAGCTGACCTGAATATGACCCAGGGAGGTGACTAGAGATGCAATCAGTTAATTTGGGTTTGATCACTGTAATGAATGTTGATTACATTGTAAATATTTGCTTTTGCTTTGACATTTAACAGTCTTTTTTGTGATGATCGGTGTCAAAAAGTCCAATTAGATCCCAAATGAGTCAATATTGTTATACAATAAAACATGAATAATTTAAAAGGAGAGGTCATCTTTCCATGTTATCTAACTGCAATGTTTGACTGATACATAGAACAGTCAGACCCCCGTATCATTTTGATTTGCCAAGCACTATGACCTGGGTCATGTTCTCCAGCTCTTTGACACGGCTTTGCCAAGAATTTCATATGTTGTAACAGGATAAAGTAATTACAATGTTCCCTCAAGTTACAATAATAATGTGTTCCTGAATGTCCATTATAACTTGAAAATATTGTAATTTAAAACCATAACTCTGTGGAAAACTGGAGATTAATTCAAAAAACCAAGAAATAAGCTCACAAAGGAGTCATGATAGCGGTGCTGAAATCTTTTGTAAACAGATGCAGACAAATCCTGACTAATTTCATTGCCTTATAAAGAATCTGTCTGGTTACAGATTGTGTGTTATTTTTTCCATCATAAACACTAGAAATTTTAATGGAAAGCATATTATGCAGGTGTGAACAGAGCTCAATACGGATAAGGCGAGTTCTTGCACGTAAAAGATAGAAATTGCTCTAGGCTGTAGATCGCTTTATAGGTTCAGGACTCATGTCCTGAATGTATAAAGTGATATTGTACAGTAGAAAGTGTACAATATTAATAAAATAGAGTCCCCTCACCTTCCCAAAGTGGAAATCAGTACAGTACATGTAGTTCAGGTAGAGAGCAGTATATTACACGGAGTAGAGAGCAGTACATTACATGTAGTTCAGGTAGAGAGCAGTATATTACATGGAGTAGAGAGCAGTACAGTACATGTAGTTCAGGTAGAGAGCAGTATATTACATGGAGTAGAGAGCAGTACATTACATGTAGTTCAGGTAGAGTGCAGTATAATACACGGAGTAGAGAGCAGTACAGTACAATGTAGTGAAGGTACAGAGCATTATATTACATGTAGTAGAGAGCAGTACAGTACATGTAGTTGAGGTAGAGAGCAGTATATTACATGGAGTAGAGAGCAGTACAGTGCATGTAGTACAGGTAGAGAGCAGTATATTACATGGAGTAGAGAGCAGTACAGTACATGTAGTACAGGTAGAGAGCAGTATATTACATGGAGTAGAGAGCAGTACAGTACATGTAGTAGAGGTAGAGATCAGTATATTACATGTAGTAGAGGTAGAGAGCAGTACAGTACATGTAGTACAGGTAGAGGGCAGTATATTACATGGAGTAGAGAGCAGTACAGTACATGTAGTTCAGGTAGAGAGCAGTATATTACATGGAGTAGAGAGCAGTACAGTACATGTAGTACAGGTAGAGAGCAGTACATTACATGTAGTTGAGGTAGAGAGCAGTATATTACATGGAGTAGAGAGCAGTACAATACATGGAGTACAGGTAGAGGGAAATAGAATACATGTATTACAGGTAGAGAGCAGTATATTACATATAGTACAGGTAGAGAGCAGTACAGTACATAAAATAAAGTTAGAGGAAAGTATTGTGCATGTAGTACAGGTAGAGGCATGTACATATAGATTTATGTACATGTAGTTAAGGTAGAGAGCACTAAATGTACATGCATAAAGTACATTTAGTTCAGGTAGAGAGCATTACATACAGTATAAGTAGTGAGCAGTACATGTACAAGGTCATTGCAGTACATGTGGTTCAGGTTGAGAGTAGTATAGTACATGTAGAGGGCAGTGCAGTACAAGTAGAGTACTACAGTATTATTATATTATTAGTATTTTTTATTTTTTTTAAAGCACCACAAATTCCGTTGGATGTTGTATATTCGAGGGGGTAACATACATAACGTGTCAAATAAAGTACAACAACTGGTACAGAGGGAGAGAGGACCCTGCCTGCAAAGGCTTACAATCTACAGTACATGTAGTACAAGTAGAGAGCAATACAAGTAGATAGTATCTCTTCAGTGCGCTACTAGTAGACAGTGGATCATAAGATGCACTGCAGTGATATAGCGCCCACAAGTTGATGTACTATCCTTTAATGTTGTGCTAGCTAAAAGGCATTTTACTAGTTAAATAGACACACTAATTATCAAAATCTTTTAGTCAATGGCAAGCAGGTGCTAGAAACCAAGTGCAGTTTGAGTTGCAATAGGCTCGGAAATAACGTTACAAGTATATTGGAAACTTATTATAATACAATATATTATTATACAATATATTGTAATAAAGGAAAAAGTGCACATGTATACAGTGAATGGGTGTAAATCATATAGACTTGAACTATTTCTCCATATGCGAACACTTAAGTAGTTTTATTGCTGACACAAAGCGTCTTACATCAGCCTGCCCTCGTTTTAGAGCAGACAAAATCGCAGTTACTGTCTGAAAGTTACAATTCGATAACAGATAGCTGACTCTTGCACTTTTCAGAGCTGCAAAATCAGTTTTAGCTCTAAAATGTGGTAGGTGAAATAATAATGGGATTTCTGATATACATCCCATTGAGCCTGTCTGGAGTTTGAGTGTATTTACTTAAAAATGTGAAGAATGTAAAAAATTTGAGAAAACACATATTGTAATAGAATGATATTCAGGGAAACGCTGTGTGGATTGTGATATTGTAGATTATAACCTAAATGTTGTTTGAAATTGAAAATCGATACTAAAATACTTAAAATTTCATTACTTCCAAGTGTTTCTATCATTAAAAAATCCAGCCTTTGAGTCTTTCTATCTGCTGGTTTTGGTGATGTACTTATTTTTCTCTCCTTGCTTGCTAAGTGGAGAGGCTGCTCCTGGTGCAATGCCATTCCCCCCATATTCCCCAGCAGAGGCATAACTTGAAGCTCCGGGGTACTAGTGCGAAAAGTGAAATGGGCCCCCCAGTTACAATGTGCCACTTACAATGCTGGTATCTACTAATGTGGTCGGAGGGCTTTTGGGCCCCCTCAGGCTGCAGGGCCCATTAGCGACTGCTACCTCTGCACCCCTTTATAGCTACACCCCTGTTCACTTGTGTATAGATGAGGTGCACTGTTTGCTCTGAGATGTCCCTTGCTGGTCCTCCTCCCTTCTATCGGCATAAGTCTCAGAAGAAGGGGACGCAGTAGTCCTTCAGTATCTGTTTTACTCAAGACCTACCTAAGTAGATGTGGAACCATTGGATTACAGCAGATTTGGCTTAAAGCTAAAAGGAGAAGTGGAGTCTAAGGATTACATGAAAACGGTTATGGACAAAAATGCTTTCTTGCCCATAGTAACCAATCAGAGTCCTCCTTTCTTTTACATAGTGAAATGGAAAAATAAAAGGGGCGCTCTGATTGGTTGCTATGGGCAACAAAGAGTTTTTGTCATAGTTTTCATTCATGTAGCCTTAAGTCTGTCTTTGTTGCCCATAGCAACCAATCAGAGCACCCCCTTTCATTTCATATACTGCTCTGATTGGTTGCTATGGGCAACAAAGACAGACTTAAGGCTACATGTCCAAAAATAGATGGCGCCGCGGCAGTTTTTAGGCGCATTAAATCAGTGTAAAGTGCACCAGTAACTCCGATCCTCTCAAAAATCTGGCATCAAGCAAACTTAATGCGCCTAAAATGGCGCATTGCGCAAATCGCAGCACATAGCACATAGCACTTCATTGGTAGTGCATGTAATGCACAATGGAGGCGCATAACGTATCATTACTAGTATATGTAATGCGCCTTAATAGGCGCATTGCATTATGGAGGCGCTCAGCATATCATGATACGCTGTACGCCTCCATAACTCAAATTTTGGTGTAGTTTTGGTATACAACAGTTCACTTACATTGAGAATATGGCGTCAAAAGTGGTTTTGGTGCAAAATAGACCAAAACACTGGCGTTGGCGTGTTGGGACATGTTGCCCTTAGTTCTAGACTGTTTTCATAAATGTCCCCCAGAGTATATGTTGGCTGATTTGGACGCTGTTTTCGGCACTGTTTAGGCATAGATTCAGCTCACAAAACTGTAAAAAATGACTTAAAAACGTCCCCAGTTCAGTTTCATTGATCCCTATGTAAAGCCGCATCATAGTTCGTTTTACTTGCTTATTGAAAAATAAGTGACTTATCAAATCTAGAGCCGTTTTCTACAAGTAAGATGCCCATAGGAATCAATGGAGAGGATCAAAACCTTGTCCACAAGTGTGGCATGTTTTGGACACGGATCCCAAAATTGCCCTGGCCAGTAATTTGTATGTGTGTTTTAGAAAGAAAATAGCGTTAAAAAAAACTACGTCGAAAACCACGAGGAAAAAAATCATCAAATTGTTACCAAAAATGTATCTGAAAACTACTGCACATGAGGCGGTTTTCAGACAAGTATTTGAAGCCAATTTGGCGCTTTTAAAAAAAAACGCCCACGCGTGTGAAATTTTTTTTTTTTTTTTTTTTTCCCAAATTTTTTTTGTTTTTATCCATTTTCACAAGTCACATTTCAAAGCCCCCCCATTTAAATGAACAGGTGAAACTTCCAGAAGTCGCCCCATTTTGGATTCAACATCCCTCAGGGATCTATCTGGGAGTATTCTGCATTTTTGGGGGCACAGGTGTTTTCCCTATTTTTTTTTTTTTTGCATTGGCCATGAAAAAAAGGGGGGGGGAGGGGGAAGGAAACGTTCCGCCATTTTTTTTTGGGCTTCAATTTTACTGGTTCCCCATGCGTTTAAATGAATGAAAACTTTTATGGGGGGCGTTCCCAAATTTCAATGATATAAAATTTTTTATACTGTATAAGCCCAGGCACCTCTTTTTTCCGCAAAAAACGGGGGGTTTTCGAGTTAAACCTAGGGTGGAAAAAGCAGCGGGACTGGTGAATTTTAAAATAAATACAAAAAAAATTACTAGGCAGTTTAATGTCCCCCCTGGCAGATATAGGTGGGATGGCGTTTAATGTCCCCCTTGGCAGTAAAGGCTGGGGATAGGCAGTTTAATGCCCCCCCCTAGGCAGTATAGGTGGTATGGCTTTAATGTCCCCATAGGAGAAAAATAGGCTGGTAAGGAGTTTAATGTCCCCCCTAGGCAGTTTTAATGTCCCCCTAGGCAGGTTTAGGCAGGGTTTTAAAGTCCCCCCTAGGGGAGGTTTTAGGTAGTATACGCTTTTTGTCCCCCTAGGAGGTTATGGCAGGTATAGGTCATTAAGGCAGATATAGTCCTATGGAGGTTATAGGCAGGTAATTGCCCCCCCTAGGGAGGCTATAGGCAGGGTAAGGGCCCCTAGGCAGGCTACAGGCAGGGGGAAGGAGGTAATAGGTCCTCTAGCAGGCTATGGCAGGTATGGTCCCCCTAGGCAGGCATAGGCGGTATAGGGCCCCTAGGAGGCTATAGGGGGTATAGTCCCCTAGGCAGGCATAGGCAGGTAAGGTCCCCAGGCAGGGATAGGCAGGGTATGGGCCCAGGCAGGCTATAGGCGGATAGGTGCCCAGGCAGGCAAGGGAGGGGATAGGCAGTTTTTAAAGGGACCCCCGGTAAGCTATAGGCAGGCTATAGGCAGGTATAGGTGCCCTAGGCAAGCTATAGGCAGGTATAGGTAGGGTTTAAAACAAAAAAAAACCCACTTACCTGGCTCCCTGCTGCTCCGTCTCCCGGGCGCCCTCTTCGGTCTTCTTAGCACAGGCGGGTGATGTCATCAGGCCGCGCACGCAGCGTGATGACACGCTGCCTGTGCCGGAAACTCCGAACAGCCGCGAGTCAGCGGCCGCCCGGAGTCCACTGCGGGGCAGGGAGCGCTCGCTCTCTGCTCCGTAGTGGTATCTCTTCACTTCTGTGCGCTCCGGAGGAGTCGCATACAGGGGAAGAGATAGCCGACAGCGCCTGGGCCACTCGGCCTTCAGTTATATGCGCTTCCTGAGGAGTCGCATATAGCTGAAGTGTCCCTGCCGGCGCACGGGCCATCGCAGCGCCCGAGTGCCGACAGTGACTCGAGTATAAGCCAAGGGGGGATTTTTCAGCACATTTTTTGGGCTGAAAAACTCGGCTTATACTCGAGTATATACGGTAGTTTTTTATGTTTTATTACTTTTAAACAATAGAAATAGGTCTATAAAAAATTGTGTTTTTATGTTGTCCTATTCTGATAGCCATAACTTTTTCAGTTTTCTGTATACCTAGCTGATTATGGGCTTGTTTTTTGCTGGATGAGGATGAGTTGAAGTTTTTATTAGTACCATTATGGGGTGCATATGACGCTTTGATCACTTTTTATTAAGGTTTTTGTGAGGCATTTTGAACAAAATACTGCATTCCTGGTAGTGTTTTTTTACATTTTTTACAGCGGTCACCGTGCGGTATAAGTGACATGCTAGTATTACTCAGCAGGTCGATACGATTAAAGTGATAACCAATTTGTAGATTTTTTTTATGTTTTACTGCTTTTACACAATAAAAACACTTTTATTCAAAAAGGAAAACACGTTTAGGCATCGCCATAGTCTGAGAGCCATAACTTTTTTATTTTACTGTGTACGGAGCTGTGCAGGGGCTTGTTTTTTTGTGGGATGAGTTGACGTTTTTATTGGTATCATTTTTGGGACGACAAGACTTTTTTAATCCGTTTTAAATCCGTTTTTTGGAAGGCAGAGTGAAGAAATACTGCAATCAGAGTGTTATTTTTATTTTTAACATTGCTAACGTGCAGTAATGACCAGTTAGCTTTACTCTCTGGGTCGATACGATTATGGCAATACCCAATTTATATATTTTTTTTTATTTTGAAGCACTTAAAAAAAAAAAAAAAAGTGTTTTATTGTGTAAAACAATATTTATGCATTGCTATTTCTTGAGAGCCATAACTTTTTTTTGCGGGATGAACTGACGTTTTAATTGGTACAACTTTGGCGTTTATATAAGTTTTTGATTGCTTTTTATTCCATTTTTTTTTTTTTTTTTTCAATTCAGGAAAAAAACTTATTGGTGAAAAGATAATTGACAATGCAAGTGGAGGTACTCCGAGACATGGCGGAACCAAAAATTTGTAGTAAAAAAAGAAAGTAAAAACAATGCAACATGACCACAAGTAATGCAAAATCGTAGTAAAGTAAATGTACCGTTTCTTGATGTTATAATCGCGTAAGCAAGCTAGAACTAATCCTCAGTCGTAACATAAATCAAATAAACTAAGGTTATTGGGCATCTTAAAGCCCTAATAGCAATATACACCTGTACTAGTATGGAACAAGGTCACCCACAAGACAAACAAACATGCATTCAGACGGAAACCACTGAGTTAGCACGTTTTAATGACACGAAAAGACAACAAAAAACAAAAATAATAATAAAAAAAAACAAAAAATGGATTAATATAAAGAAACAAAGGAAGGGATTGTGATTATGGATCGGTGTTGATCAGGATAGAAAGGAAGATTGTAGAATTCTAAAGACCGACCTGGTCACTAAGTTTGTTTTTTTCTACCTGTTAAGGTACTGGACATTTATTCCTCCAATTCTCTGGGAACGAAAGAACTTTTTATTCGCATTTTTATGTGTTCAGGTTGAAACTTAAATCGCCATTATGTGTCGGTTTTCTTTTATTGTTTTTTTGTATTACGGCTTTCACATGACGGTTAATTAATCATTGATAATCTATAGGCAGTTGCTGCACGTTAGCACTTGGCGATACGAATTATGGTACTTTATTTTTTTATCTTTTTTTGGCTATTGACTTGAAAAAGAAAAGAGTGTTTTGTGTAACGTGTTTTTTTCTTTCTTGAATTTTTTTTTTTTCGATGATATTTTTGTGTTTTACTTTTATTACTTTTTTTTCTTTATTCACATTTAATTCACTTGTTGCAACGCATAGTGGGTGATTTTTTTTTAACTAGCAATGGTTAATTAGCTGTTATCTAAGGTGGCTACCTGTAACAATAGGTAACTGGGCATCAGCTTGCAAGCAAATGCATTGTGGCATGGTGACATCACCAGACTACCCGGATGCTTTCAGAAAGCATCCGGGTAGTTGGGTAAGGGACCAGCGAGCGGCATCTCTGCCGCTCGCCGCACCGGATCGCAGGCAGAAGGAGCTCACTCCTGCCTGCAGCTTCGATGTCGCGATCATGATAGGTCGCGACATCGAAGGGTTAATCACCCGCGGCCGGAGCTCACTCCGGCCAGGGGTGATGCGGCATGAGGCTAGCGGTAATTTACAGCTGGTCCCATGTCGCGATCGTGCGCGGCTTGCCAGTAAGCTCGCACTATCGCCAGGACGTATGCATACGTCCATTTGCGGGAACGCACTTCCCGCTAGGAAGTATGCATACGTCTAATGTCGGGAAGGGGTTAAAGAGAATATATATATACAAAAAAGGACCTATTGTTTAATTTATGTTTTTATGGAAAACATATTTTTTAAGAATTTTTTTATTTTTTTATTTTTCATTTCACTATCAATTTTTTTTTTACAAAAATTCTGAACTCTGAATTCTGAAGTTTTTACTTTGGCCTCTAGTCTGAGCCTCTTGTTCTCTGGAGAAAACTTTTCAGCAGTCTCCTTATTATCGGTACAGGCAGGATTACACTGAAAGGTGACAACAATGTGTATAGACAACATAGGATCCACCAGTCACAATAAGAGATTGTAACAGCCCCTCCTTCCTACACACTGACTTCTTCCAAGGTCACAGAGCATGTATAGAAAACTCTCCTGTAGAAGTCATTGAGTCTGCTCCTGTTTACAGGCTTTTATGCCCATGAAGCTGCTGTAAAGCATCTCTTTAAATGCTGTGAAAAGCAGCTCAGGCAAGATGGCTGCCCCCATAATCATATACAGACAACAGAAATAAAAAAATCTATAATCTGCAAATTAAAACAGCTAAGAAGTAAAGAATATGTACCAGTGTCTCATGTTAATTAATAAAAAAAAAAATATATTGGTAATAGATTTCCTCTAACAGGGATCTTATACCCAAGGGTTAAAAAGTTAGGAATGAGAAAGCAAAAACTTACATTCTGTACACCACATTTACAGTGTGTTTTAAACCATTTCAAGACACTTCTGTGTCTCGTCCGACAAAAGGGACGTGGCCATTAAGTAAGCCAAGTAGTAAAAGGTGTAAACTTATACTGGACTTTCTAAGGGTATGTTCAAACGGGCTAATTTCGGCACGCATTTCGCAGTGAAATTGCGGTAATCCATAGCTCTCAGAGAACTATGGATTATGCCTCCTCTCCCCGCTCGTACAATATGATCGTATTTAAGTGATATGTAAATTACTTGTGGCGAATACGCGCCGCGTTTAATGCATGTCTATGGGACCGGTGGGCTGCTTGCCCCCCCCCCCCGTGCCGCAGGAGTACGCGCTAATCAGCCCGACTCCCAAATCACCCGCCGTAATTGTAGCCGCACTGTACGCGCCGCAATTACGCTGCGTGGACATAGCATAAACGTGCTAGAGTTCTCAACACTGCAATGAATGTACAACATTTAAACCCTTTCCCACCATGCATCATCGTGATGAAATTAAACTCGTTTTATTTGGCCCACGTATAATCTCCAGGCAGTGTACAGAGGAGAAGAGCTTTAGGGTATGTTCACACGATGTAGTGCGGCGGGTACAGAATGCGCCGCAGTACATCATGTGTTTCGGGAGCTTGCGCTAATACGCGCACTCCCACTGCGCCGGTGGGCCAGCAGCCCGCCAACCCCATTGACATTCATTTGCCGCGAATAATTGACATGTCACTTATCTCCCCGAGCGTACAATACAATTGTATTGTACGAGCGGGGAGAGGAGGTGTAATCCATAGTTCTCTATGAGAACTATGGATTACCGTAATTTTTCCGCGCATCTCGTCCGTTTTAAAGCGCAAATACGCGCCGAAATTACCCCGTGTGAACATACCCTTACACTGTTCCCACTAGAGTAGAGAAGGGACCAGGTGGCAAAAGAAAAAACTCAGACAGCAAGACTGATAGATAAAAGCAGCTCACAGGGTGAAACACAGGGTTGGCCCGTGCCTTTTCCAAGTTTTCAATTTTGGCCCACTGTGTATTTGAGATTGAAACCCCTGTGCTATAGACATGACATAGTGGGAGTGCCATCTTGGTACTCCCATTATGTCATTATGGTACTTGGCATTGTGTAAATAATGCAGAACAGTGTACAAACGATCATGCCCCCCTATTGACCAAGTACTTTTGGGGGATTACATGTAGAAGTACAAAAAAAAACAACAAAGTTTTAAAAATTAAAAAATAATAAATTGAAAACACCCTCCCTGTGGCATTTTACATAGAAAAAATAGAAAAGTTACACATAATTGGTATCGTCGGGTCCTTAAGAGTCTACTCTATTAAAATATAACATCATTCATCCTGTGTAGTGAACAGAATTGAATAAAAGCCACTTCAAATGCTGTTTTTGGTCATTTCATGCCCCCAAAAAGTTGAAATAAAAAGTGATCAGGAAGTTAGATCTATCCTGAAATGCTACCAATAAAAAATTCACATCTGTAGAAAACAAGCCCTCAGCCAGATACATGGAAGAAAAACAAAAAACTTATTGGTTGCAAAAAAATTACAGCACAGTGCAAATTGAAAAAATAGAAAATGTAATTTTTTTTAAAAGTGCTAAAGCATAGCGAAAACTCTAGTTTAGTTTCGTCGGAATCGTAGTGACCTGCAGAATACAGGTAGCATGGCATTCATACCGAAGAGTGAACTCCATAAATGCAAACCTCCCGCAAAAATGGCACAATTGTGTTCTTTTTTTCACTTTTAACCGCACAAATAATTTTTTAGGGGTTTTCTAGTACACTATATAGTGAAGTCAATAGCACCATTAAAAAGTATTTCTTGCCCTGCAAAAAACAAGAACTGATACAACTATGTAAACAGAAAAATAAAAAAGTAATGACTCTCAGAAGACGGGGAGGGAAAAACAAAAATCAGAAAATTGCTGCATTATAAAGGGGTTAAGACTATTAAAGGGGTTGTCTCACTACAAGGATTGCTTTTTATGTTAAATATCTTGCAAAAACAATTCACTTTGCAATATGTGTCCATTAACAATGTCCTACGTATTCCTGGATATCCCCTCTTATATGGGCTGCATCAGTTTCTCAGGTCGCTATAGCAACAGACCTATAGCTATAGCAACCTGTTTGATCTCTCCTAATAGGCTGCCAGCACTGATCGCTATAGCTACAGACCTGGTGTCCTCAGCAGCTCGTCACTGCAGGCCAGTCGTAGCCAGTCAAGCCGGTCAACATGTCCATGAATTCAAAAATGAAACCGAGAAAACAGGACTGATTTAAAATGAATTGATATAGTGAGACAACCCATTTAAGTCTAAGTTTACACTGTCTAAGTATTAGACAGTATTTGATAAATCTGCCCCAAAGTGTGCTGTGACTATATTTGTACCATTGATGGATTCCCCAACATCATGATTTAAAGGGGTTGTCTCACTTCATACATTGATGCCCTCTCCTAAACTGTCCCCAAAACCTCTCCGTCTTGAACTCTTCTATTGAAAAGAATGGCAATTCCAATTACCGCCGAGCATTGCTGCTTAGCTAAACTCGGAACTCCTGTTCATGTATACAAGAGAGTCCCAACCACCCTCTGTTGAAAACGGAGAAGTTGCGGGGCTCATTTAGGAAATAGGTGTGGGTCCCAGAGGTGGGACCCGCACCTATTGGATATTGATGGCATATTCTAGAGATATGCCATCAATGTATATAGTGAATCAATTGGCCTTAAAATTTCAAGGCTTTATTGGAAACATGAAAATCTCAATAAAATTACTGATTAGTAAGGCCGTGTTCACACGGCTTATTCAAGCCGTAATTGCGGGCCGGATTTTGCCCGCAGTTACAGCTTGAATAAGGGGCGGGCCGGGGGTGGGGCAGGAGCGCGCGGGGGACTGCTCGCCGCCCAGAAATGCATTATTTACGGCGCGTACGCGCCGTAAATAATGTTGCATGTCACTTCTCCCCCGCGGCGGATTCACCGAGCGGGGAGGAGCGACGGAGTCCATAGTTCTCTATGAGAGCAGTGGATTACTGTAGTTACTGGGACGGATTGGAGCCGTACTGAAGCGCAAATACGGCACGCAGTACGGCTCCAATCCGTCCCAGAATAAGCCGTGTGAACGAGGCCTAAGGCCATGTTCACACGGCTTATTTCGCAACAGATTTGCAGCTGTATTTACGGCCGCAAATCCGTTGTAAAATCAGTTACAAACAAGTAACTGGCCGTTTTACATTGATTTTAATGGGAAATGCGTGTCGTCGTTCAGACGACACTTATTTCCGTTCCGTATTGCCGCCGCGGATTGCAGCCGCAAAACGGCCGGAAAAACAATGTGCATGTGAATTATTTCCGGACGGATTCACCACCTATGGGGATGGTGAATCCGTCGGGAAATCAGTTCCAAATACGTGCCACACTTAGTGGCACTTATTTGAAACTGATTTTCACCTGATTTCAGAACGTATTTACCATCGGCAATCCGATGTAAATACGTTCTGAAATAAGCCGTGTGAACATAGCCTAAGGATGTCTATACACCTGAAACTCGTTAACCACAATCAGTTACTCTCCTTTGCTTTTCGGGGGATGCTACTTGTAATTTTATTGAGATTTTCTTGTTTACAATAAATCCTTGAAATTTTAAGGCCATTTTCTTCGTCCTTTGGTTGCTGTATCAACTCTATGCAATTTTGAGCACGTCTCACGCGATCAGGCAGGATACGAGCACAGACGATCCGGCGACTGACATAATTGGGTGAGCTGGCATAATTTTTTTGCTATATAATGTAGTGAGTCAATCCCTTTAAGAATATATATCATCAATGTAATTTCCTGGATCCATACCATGCTCCCAAAGCCTGTGGTATTACTTGTGTAAGTTGGGTATATTAATAAGAGATGCATATGTTACTTTCTTTCACTAACAAGTATCCTATGAAAGATGCAGATCCCCACTGTCGGCAGGTGGCTGTATACAGCAGTCAGTTTTTTTTCTTTTTTTTTGGCTCTGTAATACAAAAAAAGACATTTAAGTGTTTGCGGTTTATGTAATGAACACAACACAAAATAAAATGTGATTGTAACAGCGACAAATACTTTAATTGGGACAATGGAATTTATAGTAAACCAATTATGAGAGGTGACCATAAAGAGAGAATGTTCAAACATCCTTAAATTCCGATCAGCAGTGGAAGTCATTTAATTACCATCAAACAGATTGATGCTTTGATGTAGCTGAAAGGCTTCTTTGCTGTCAGCTCTGCCTATGAGCGCTCAGATGGAGTGACATCAGAAAGCACATACTCCAAATGTGTCAGAAGAATAAAAGGAAAGATAATATAACAACCTGTAAACCATAAACGCGAATGCTGCAGCTAAGAAGCGCGGCGCACATACTGCAGAATGGAAATGTAGATTGTTTGGCAGGTTGATTGATATCGACTTTTTTTTTTATGACTATTTTTGAATACAATTTCCCGATTTACATATGGAATAAGCTGCATTTAGAGTATTTTGGCTTATACAAGGCTATGTTCACACCGTCGTTCTAGTTTCCGTTAGGGCATGTTCACACGGCGTTTTTGGACGAGGTTTTCGGAGCATTTCCTCGCCCAAAACCTCATCCAAACCACATCAAAACCTCGCCTGAAACACGCTTCTTCAGACGAGGTTTTTGACGAGGCTTTGATCAGGTTTTGGATCAGGCTTTGGACGAGGTTTTCACCCATACAAATGAATAGCCAGGACAAAAACCGCGCTAAAAACCGCGCCGAAAACCGTGCCCGAACTGCGCCTACAATGCGCTTCAAGAATTGACATGACCCTTCTTTTTCATTGCTTCCAAAGAAGCGTGTAAAAACCTCGTCGTGTGTGAACTACAATGAGGTTATACATAGGAATCATTAAATGAACTGGGGGTGTTTTGGAAACGTTTTGGACCAGGTTTTGGGTGAGGAAACGCTCCGAAAACCTAGTCCAAAAACGCCGTGTGAACATGCCCTTAAAAGCCTATTATGAAAATTCTATCGGGGCAAGAATAGTACAGGGCGGTACTGGTATCGGGGCAACAATGTGATTATTATTACAGGCAGTCCCCAGGTTACGAAGGGGAGAGGGACTGTAGGTGTGTTGTTAAGTTGAGTTTGGATGAAATATAACTCCTGCACAAAAGGGTTTTTTAAGTTTCGAATAGTGCAGGGAATGGTTTTTACATTTGTTTTGCTGTCTGTGCCCCTGTTAGGATTTCACCTCATGTGCTGCTGTGGCATGTTGTGGTATATCGTTCCAAAGCTACTATTTGCTGTGGAATATGGAACTACAAGGGCCAGCATGCCCCATAAGTCTCCTTTTGTAACTAGGGGACAGATGTAAGTCGAGGACTGCCTGTATATGACCATTCTTCTACAGTATTCTATGCTCAAAACTCACTGAGCTCTATGTGTATGAAACCAAAGGCGACAAAAGCAGTATAATACTCTTGTTTCAAAGGATTGTTCTTGAATTTGAAGATTCTTCAGTGGTTGAGAGGACTGTAAAATAGAAGAAAAAAAAGGTACCTCACCCGTGAAAAGCAGCGCTTTTTCTGTGTTCTCGGCCAATGACATAACGTACATCGGTCACATGACACTGCAGCCAATTGCTGTCCTCCGCAGTCATGTGACATTTAGACAGGCAGTGATTGGTTGTAGTGCAACAAGACCAATGAACATGATGTTATCGGTAGAGCAGGATACACTTTTCATTTTTTTTGTCTTTTTTTTTCCCACCCATCCCAACCAACAGAGGCTCTTTTCCAATCCATGGACAACCCATTTAACTGGCAGCAGTGTCTGACAGCTACAGACCTTCCTGCTTAGTTGTTTGCAGCCAGCTTGAAACTGCGCTGCAGCGGGAAAGTTAATGGGGTTTAAATTTTTTTCAGATTTGACTTTCTCACCATGTCAGAGGGGGGCCGGGGGCCCCCCCCACTGAATAATTCTTACCTACCAGGGGAGTTAATTTTTGCGGCCTTTCACACCTGTATAGGTTGCACGATTGCAAAGACTTGATTTTTCCTTTATTTTCTCTTTTTCTCTAAAAAAAGCACAGGGGGGCCCACCATCTCAGGGCAACCAAGGTTTTCCCTCTGCCCGGGGGGCCAATCAAGCCTTCACCCCTCCACCGGCTAAACCCCACCATTTGGGGAACTAGGGTCCTACCCCCACCTATTTAGGTCAGAGCTGAAGCACTGAGCCCGTTTCATGGTTTTCTTCAGCACAGGGCCCCTCCACAAACATTCCTTGGGGGATTTGAGCCCCCAGGATCAGACAGCGAAAGGTGTGACATTAAATTTGGGGACAAAGTGTTGGAAATACCCCCAAAAAATTTTTTAGGAAACCAAAATCCTGCCATCTTGGACATTTAAAAATAAAAAGGGTTTATTCCATAACGCAGCCACTTCTCCATTCTAAAACCCTATATATCTATAACCCTAAATATCCAGAGTCAGCTTCTCTCCCATCATATAACCCAAAAATTTCAACTCCTCCTCCCTCTTCATAAAACCCTTATTTTCACAGAGCTCAGTTTCTCCCCCATCTTTTCCCATAAAAAACCCCCCTTATATATCCAATAAAAAATCAGCTTCTCTCCTCTACAAAATAACCCTATATATCACAGAGCCAGCTTCTCTCCTCTATCTAAAACCCTAATAACACAGAGCTCACTTCTTTTCCTCTACCATAAAACCCTATATATCAAAGCCACTTTTTCCTCAACATATAACCTAAATTTTCAAAAGGTCAGTTCCTCCTCAACAATAACCTTTTTAATCACAGACTCACCCTTTTCAATAACCCATATAAGCTAATCTTCTCTCCATCATAAACCCCATATATCAGAGTTTACTTCCCCCCTGTCAAAAAACCCCCTATAGAAAAACTCACTTCCCCCCTAAAAATAAAAGTATGCTCACAACATTAGTGGCACGTACATACCCCCCAAATACATCATGATTGGGGGAGCTCGCGCTAATCAGACATTCACTTATCTCCCCGCCCTTTCTATATTAAAAATTAAAAAAGACCAGCTCCTTTCTAATATCCCCCAAATTAAAACCGGCTACTCCTCCCCCTTCTAAAAAACCCTATAATCCAGAGCCAGCTTCTCCCTCTACATAAACCCCAAATACCAAAAGTAAAAGGAACTATAGCAGGTGTGTGTCCATGTTGTGGTCACTTCAAATGAGCTTCATGATGTGTAAGAATTTGTCTTGGTTGTTCCTGAGGTTTAATGTTTTTTTCCAGTAAAACACAACACGTGAGATTTAGAGAGTTTGGAAACAATTTAAAAGTTTCTAGCTGACAAATATTTGTTGTCACAATGACCTGAGTCCTATTTGTTTTCCTGTTGCAGACGTTCCATTATCAGTGACATTTTGTTACGCTGAAATCAGACGCAGTTATAACATTGTGCAGTGATTTCTAGGAAGTCTTCTGTCACTGTGTTTATATTGTTGCAATTATTTCCTTTTTATGTGTTTTTTCTAAATGAGTTGTTTTTTTGTTCTTTTAGCACTGCATAATCACGAGAGTTACCGATATTAGAACAATTGTCATATCTTTAGTTGTATTTAATGATGCATAGAATTTTCATTTAGAGAGTCATTGACAAGGCTGTTATTGTTAAATTAAAGGGTTTTTCTAAGTTAATCCAAAATTTGGCCACTGCTAAGAATTTAGTAAAAAAAAAAAATTAAGAAGGATTACTTCTAGTTTAATCGCCTGCTCTGCCGCCTTAGTCCTCTTCACCAGGCTTTATTCACTAGGCTGCGGCTATGATGTGCCTATATACCTATCACTGGTCTTGGCAGTCTTGTGCCATATGCCAGTGAAGCCATTGATTTGACTGCAGTGTTGACATGGGTATAAGGTATACGTACCGTAGCACAAACACATAGAGACCATGAGGATAGAGTAGGTCCCCATCTAAACCTAGGTCAACTTGCCACTGGTGGACGGGCCCTTACAATTTGATCAAAATGTGGGCTTAGAACCTCAGATTTTCATATAAGCAGAAGGCAGTGATGCCGTCTGAAATGTACTCATAGGCTCAGTTGATCTATTCTTTGGCATCTGCAGAGTGCTGCAGGTTTGTTTCTGTGTGTACACATTCATATTAGAGTCATGGCAGTGTGCACGTTTTCCATTTATTTTCCATTGTCTTTAGATGTGTATATGGGCATGGCTGCAGATGGTGGGGAATGATGGCATTAAAAGTGACTTCGGATTATATTGGGTATATGGCCTCTTTTTTTTTATTTTTTTTATTTTTTTAGTGCTAATAATTTTTTTGTTAATGTCGAAACCCTCTGCAGTCCAAAGGTTTAAGGCTACTACCTAAAGGGACATTGATAATGGTGGGGATTTATTTTTTGGGGGGGATGGAATGGCAATATCCAAACAGTGTCTGGCTATAAATGTGAGCTAGCAATGTTGTATTTATCACGACAGGAATCTTCTAGTGAGAGAGAAAAACACACATGCAGCCAAGAGGGACTGTTATCCATGTATTTACATACAAAGAACACTGCAGATATGACAGTGTAATGCCAGCGGGCAAAGAAGATAGGCCACAACCGGGGAATTAACAGTTGAATACGGATGCAAAACTGCACTTGCCCTCTTGGTGCTCTAACCGGTGTCCACCGAGAGCCACTCACTTCAGTCTTTGGGCTTCTGAAACATACTTCAGCAGCCAGCCTATGTATCAACGTTGGGTGCTCCAACCAAGTTCTCATGCATTAGCTCTTCAATTAGGCTGCACTGTGGGATTAAAGACAATTAACATGGCTATGTTAACGAAAAAGTGTCTTCCTAGTGCTGCTCCATTGCCTCTGCTCTCTTTCTCTCTGGGGCACACTGACGGATTCCTCCCTGGCAAGTTCCCTGGTCTTTTTACTCCCCAGAGACCCTCCCACTTACTCAGTATCTCGAGGTGACCCTTAGGGCCACATGTATGAAAACTGTCTAGGTCTAAAACTCACTTTGTTGCCCATAGCAACCAATCAGAGCACCCCTCTCATTTCATATAGTGCTCTGGAAAAATGAGAAGGGCACTCTGATTGGTTGCTATGGGCAACAAAGTGAGTTTTAGACCTAGACAGTTTTCATACATGTGGCCCCCTAGTGTTTAATCTCCTAACTGCAAAGTCTACCCCTAAAAAAAAAAAAAAGACCTACTTTGGTCTCCCAGTAACTCTTAAAGGTTATAATTTCTCCAAATAATCTCCAGTCCTGCTTATAGGATACAGCATAGAGTGATGTCATCAGCCCAACCCCTGCTAGAACACTAGGAAAGCATTGGTAAACAAGCAGGAGATAAAAACCACTGAATCTTTGAAATGAAGCAAGATCAGAACAGCAATGTATTTGGTAGTACTCATTATTTACCTTTGGCTTCATGTTTAAAGCTAATCAATGTGGCAGGAGTAGTGAATCCAAATTCGCAGTGGATAATCCAAAACTTACAAAATCACAATGCCACTGCCAAAGCTAAGCCAAATCATAAATACCACACACAAAGGCACTGCTTGTCCCTATGTAAAACCTCACTTTTAATAAATACTACATTAAAATGATAAATTTTGGCTAGGTCAATTTATTTAAATGGCTATGGAGGCTCATTATATCTACTAATTTTCCTTTGGCAGCTCAACCGTCATGTCCGAATTGGCATCAAACTTGCATTTAGTGTTACAGGAACCCAGCTGACCCTGTAGGTTGGATTTACATGGGATGGAACTACAGCCGCATGCAGCCACCGAAGACCGCACAAGTTTGTTGGTGATATTGTTGTTTTACCAAAAGCTCCTGCGGCCATTGAGGGTGGGTTCATCTGCATAGGACTGCTTAATCATGTGATCCCAGCCTTACGTTAATTCAATATGTACAATAATAAAAGCCAGCACTAACGGCTCTAATTGGAGCACCTGCCCTGAGAGGAGCAACCCTTAGGCTGTCTTCACACGGCAATAATTGTGGGACGTATTTCACCCGCAATTACGCCGTGTGCTCCGGGGCGGGGCCGTATACACCGTGAATAATTGACATGTCACTTATCTCCCCGCCCGCCATATTGTGCGAGAAGGGAGGGGAGACGTAATCCATAGTTCTCTGAGAACTGTGGATTACTGTAATCACTGGGACGTATCTCGCCCTGTATTTAGCGCAGTACGGCGCGAAATACGGGGCGAGATACGTCCCATTTTAATCCGTGTGAACATAGCCTTAGCCGGTGCAGGATACCTACCCATCTCTATTTTCCTTCTCAAAAAACATACATTACTCATGCTCCCACTCGTTTCACTCTGTTACATTGGATCATCAGGGAGCTGGTGCATAGCATCTTCAATTAGATTGTGGCCAAAATCTCCTATGTTTGGGTATGCTTTGGGATTCCCAACCAACAACAGCAGAATATAGTGGAAAGAAGTAGAAGTTCTCATAGGAGACTTGCATATATATGGGCATATGGACAATGTGGAGGGGACCCTCTTTGAACCCTAATCTTTGTGTCAGAACAGAAAGCCATCGGCATGTGGTTTCATGAATGGCCATTTTTTTGTAGTGCTTCAAATGTGAGGCTTGCTCGGCCTTGTTAAAAACAACTTGTCCTCATGTGGCAATTTTAAATATATATCATAAGAAATTTGCAAATCTTTAAATTTTTCTTTTTTTCTTATGCTTGGTCAATAATAGCTGATTGTATCCATTCATATCATCTGCATTTTGTTTCAATTTTACATTATCCTCGTCCTCTAGGGACGGCACCAAGAGGAACACATTTCCTATGCAAGAGCAGCATTACATATGTATACTTGAAGAGTAATTCTCAAGAATACATCAAGCATCTAAGAAGTGTAACCCAGGAATTACAAGATTCCGAAGATCAATTTCTAGAGATAACATGACTTGACATACATATATGAAACCATTGGCTTGTGGTTATTTAACAATGACATCCTTGAAACAGGATCTAATAACATGCCTGTGCTTAGCCATAAAGTCTACTACTAATGAGATCAATTTAAAGGAAGTCTACAGAGAGAATGAAATTATTAAATACTGGACTGATTAAATCAATACAGAATGTTAAATGGAACATTGGGCTGAGTTCCAGGTACAATGTCTTCCACACCCAAGTAGTCAAAGTTTGCCTGTGAAACTAGAGGGCTATTGTTCACAGTCCGTGACCAAGGAGACCATGTGTCAGGATTCCAAATGCTTGGACCTACTGGGAAGAAACATATGGATTACACTGAAAAATCTGAAATTCTAAGGCTATGTTCACACGGCTTAAAATAGGACGTATTTCAGTCCGTAATTACGCGCCGGAGTGCGCAAATTACAGCTGGAATCCATCCCATTCATTGCGGTAATCCACAGTTCTCATAGAGAACTATGGATTATGTCTCCTCTCCCTGCTCGACGAATCCGCCGCGGGGGGAGATAAGTGACATGTGAATTACCAGCGGCGTATATGCGCCGCTGGTAATGCAAGTCTTTGGGCCGGCGAGGTGCCGGCTAAACGGTCCCGCCCCACCCCCGGCCACACGGCGTAATTGTGGGGCGTAATTACGGCTTGCATTTAAGCCGTGTGAACCCAGCCGCAAAGTCAAGAACATAGTTTCAAAATTCAAATTCTGAATTTGTAGGTATTGTTTACTTGAAAATTTGTTTTCTGGTAAACATTTTAAGCAGTCGGTACTGCACTATCTCGCCGCTGGGTTGCCAATCACAGTGAGAAATGGTGCGCAGGACTGTTTTTCTTTCATTTAGACAGCACAGCGTCTAAAGAGTTAAACAGCAGGAAACGGGGCCAGAGAGGATCCTCCTGCCTCCAGTGTTTGTCTTCTTTCCGCAGTGCTTTCTGGTGCCATCTTTTCCAGCCTTTCACATGATATAAATGATAACATGATTCACCAGATCTGGCCACCTCCTTCCATTGCTCTGTGGTCCAGTTCTGATATTCATACTCTTCGTAGACGTTTTTGGTGGTGGACTGTGGTCATTATGGACATTCTGACTGGTCTGCAGTTACACGGCTTTATACACAACAAAATCCAATGTGCTTTGTGTTCTGACACTATTACCTTTTCAACAAGTTGTGCTGGATCAGACAACCTACAAATGAAGTGAGGACAGCACAAATTCAAAAATAATGGTTGTGTTTATTCCCAGGCAACCTAGGTACTGTTTCAGACAACCCCTGTCATTGGTTCATCATTTTTCCTACTTCTGACCACACTTACTCTGTACTTAGCACTGCATACTGGTAACACCTTATAAGACCTGACATTTTGGTGGTGGTCTAAGGGCATGTCCCCACGGCACGGGTTTGTGGCCGGTTTTTCAGGCGGTTTGCGGTTTTGCAGACAGTCTCAAAATCCGGCCGCAAACGTACACACCGGGCTTCTATGGAAAACCTGTGCAGCAGTCTCCACTGCCCGTGGCCCGCCCGAAAAACATTGTGCATGTTCATTCTTCCGTCCGGTTTTCGGACGGAATATGAACATGGGAAAGGGAAGGAGGAGGGCTTTTCTATAAACTGACCGGTATTTGTCCTCTGCCGGGTAAACGGCCCTAACTCTGTTTAAAGTGTACATATCAACTCAACACTAAACACAAAATATAGTAGTAGTAGTAAATTCTAAGACTTTTTTCCAATACATGTCATTAGCAATGCAGAGGGCTCATGTCCGTATTACAGGTGAACAGATTTTACTTTCACTTTATTAACTGTGCTAAGGATTTCTTTCTGTTGAGAGATACCAGTTATGCAGGGGGAGCTTAGGACATAGTTGCTTGTACAGGGTGATCTGAGCCTCTCACTAGATACACTGCAGCAGGCACAGAACACAGAGGTAATAGTATGACAGGGTTTATAGGCATCTAAGTTACACTGCCGTTAGTGTTATATCCAGCACAGAAATAGCAGCCCAGAATTTATCAGTGTGCTCATGATGTAGACTTCCTGGATTCCCCTCTCCCCCCCCCTCCCCCCCGCACAATGGACTCTTCCAGCTCAGAAGCAGCAAAACTGTCAACATAGTCATACATCACGCTGTCAGGTGCCGACTTCAGAGCGGTCTTAAAGGTATCAGCTTTTTTAAAAACTGAATTACAGGTGAAATGCTTTGATTTTTCCTAATGAAGTATATTTAAGGAAGTGTTTGTATTTTAGTCTCCTGTTACTTTATGAGGTTTCCCTGGAGGTGATAGGTCCCTCTTATTTTCCTGCTTCCAACATATCAGCTTTAGGAATTGGATCTTGGCTTGGGGCCTTGATGAGTGCCATTATAGGATAATCAATTTTATTAAGCAGAAGCTTTTCAGATTGTGTGTTTGGCTGAAGGGCTGTTAAATGGTTGTATCTACAACCCAACGCCTGCCCATATGCTTTTTTTTTCGGATTTTCCGACTTCATGGATGCTACAGGAATAGCTGGCCTACATTACTACATACTACTACATATATGTCCAGTTGTAGCTACAACCAGCAATAAAAAAGCTGGTTACTGGGGATTCCAGAATCGTGGCCCATGGCGATCAGCTGATTGCCAGGCGGCTGTTTTTCAGTCAAAGGTTCTTTTCATACAATATCCATATACTTTTGGCTCATAAAGCTATGCTATATATCGTATTGCACTTGTGTTCATGTATTTACGTTAGATTTGAAGATTTCCTTAATAGTTTTGGTAAGTGATGGTATCAGGAAACCATTTTCTGTGGCTAGTAACTTGAGCACTTTCCGCTCTCCATATTCTGGTTGTTTTTATACATTAAGTGTGACAGCATTTGATGTTTTAATAAAGCATATGAGGGCACTGATCTAAAAGTTACAGAAGCATATTGAGTAAAAGTTAGAAACCTGCCAGACCTAAAAACCCCCCAAAATAAAACCCCGGGGTTTTGCTGAAGTTTTTCCCAAAAAAATTTAAATAAAAACCCCAAGTAAAGTTTTACAAAAAATAAGATTTACCTAGCTAACGGGTGTCGCTCTACTCGTTCTTTTATGATTTTTTTGACAAAGAGCTTCTTTTTTGTCAAAAGGCCGGGGGTTCAAATTCGGGACGGGTGTCTCGCACAAAAAATATATTTCCTATTTTTGGAACCCCCCCAAAGGTATGTGAAGGTTACACCCACATTTTTGACTTCACATGCTAATTTTACATCCTTGTAACGTGTTACACTCCATGCACTTCAAGAACATGGCCACTTTACAGTGCGCCGTTCTCCAATGAGCTAAAGGATTACATTTCATCATTCCAAAAATAGTGATTATTTTCCTTTGTATTTACAATAGCATTGAGTAATGTTGACTTTGCTAATTACGTGCTTGTCTGTCAAAAGAGTAAATGATATATATCAGTGAGCTGCCTTACCTGCCATTCCCCAATATGCTCTCAATTGCAGTTATTTGTGCTGCAATTTGAAACAATCTGAAGCAGCATCAGCGAAATACTACGGAACAAGCTGTAGACTGATATATAATAATATGTAATATTTTTTTCCAAATTTAACTGGTTTTTAGGATTTGTAAAATTATTTTCCTTAAAGAGGTTCCACCAGCGTTTCACAGAGCCACGCCAGTTTCAACTCACACTTCCTAGCGGGCTGGGGGGGGCTACCAAGTTTTGGGTTAACAGCTCTGCTATTCTTAGTTGTCTATTACAGTGACTGGAGTGCAAGAGGTTTATAAATAGCAGTGCAAAAAGCTACTGAGCTCTAAAGGGTAAATCTCGTCAGTAAGTAAACAAGCTCCCGTCTTGCAGATAAAAACAGTAGAGAGTACTGTCGCAGACCTATCCACTGCTGCAGCCTGTAAAAGTAGAGAGAGGTGGATGGTAAATATGGAAGCTTGTGAGCAAAAGCAGAAGATAGGATCTGCTCCTAAGGAAAGCAAAATCACCAGCAATGGCTCTAAAAAGCCATGTTCATACGGGAGGCAAAACTCCGTGTGAAAAACCCCTATCGCCAGTCCTGACCCTTTAAACCCCCTTTAAAGACTTTGGACTAAGCATACGTCCGGTTTTTTTGGGGTTAACGCCCCGGGACGATGCATAGCCCTGGATCGCTTTTTGGGGGCTTGCGGGCGAGCCGCGCACATGCAAACAGGGGGACCACGGAAAATTACCGCGGGCCCGCATGCCGTACACCCGCGGACGGAGGGAGTTTCCTCCTGCCTGCTTCCTGGCCCCATCGACGCTGCAGGAAGGGGAAAATTCACTTTTCTATTTTTTCTTTTAAAAACATGTGGAAAATACTGACAGTTGTCATGCGACCATACACATAGTAAAACTGTGACTGCCTGCCTTTTAAAACAAAATGATATTGCTGTTAGAAATCCCCCATCAGGAAAATAAAGAAAATGTCAAAAGTAAAAAAAAAGTTTAAAAAATGAAAAAAAAGTAAAACAAAACAAAAAAAAAAAAAAAAACCCATACATCGCCCTTTTCTCCTTTACAAACGGCAATCGCCCCAAAAAAGATAAAGAATAAAGCACCCATAATTGTTACCGCCGCATGCGTAACGACCTGCCCTATAAATCTGTCATGTTAATTAACCCGTACGGTGAACGCCGTAAAAAAAAAAAAAAAAAATCACAGAATTAAGATTATTGTTCATCCCGCAACACATAGATTGGAATAAAAAACGATCAAAAACTCCTATAAACGCCAAAGCTGTAACAATTAAAACGTCATTTTATCCCGAAAAAAAACTCCATTCCCACATCCGTAAACCGAAAAAAAAAAAATTTATGGCCTTAATCAGCCATCGATGCATACATTTTTTGTTTTACACACTAAAAACACTTTTTCTTTTCTTTAAAGTGCCTCAACATAAAAAAACTATGTAAACAGGATATCGCCGTAATCGTATCGAGCCAAAGAGTAAAGCTAACTTATCATAGATACTGCATGGTAAGCGCTGTTAAAAATAAAAAACACTTAATAGGATTGCAGTATTTTCTTCACCCTGCCTTCCAAGAAATGGATTTAAAAGCGATCAAAAAGCATTGTCCCCCCAAAAATTATACTAATAAAAACGTCAACTCATCCCGCAAAAAACAAGCCCTACACAGCTCCGTAAATAGAAAAATTTAAAATAAAAAACGGGTTTTCCTGGTTGAATAAAAGTGTTTTCATTGTATAAAAGCAGTAAAACATAAAGAAAATATACAAATTGGGTATCGCTTTAATTGTATTGACCTTCTGAGTAAAACTAGCATGTCATATATACCGTACAGTGACTGCTATAACAAATAGAAATAAAAAAACACTACCAAGATTGCTGTATTTTGTTCAAAACATCTCAGAAAAACACAGCATAGCATCATATGCACCCCATAGTGGTACCAATAAAAACATCAACTCATCCCGCAAAAAACAAGCCCATACACAGCTCTGCACACGGCAAAATAAAAAAGTTATGGCTTTCAGAATAGGACAACATAAAAACGCAATTTTTATAGACATATTTCTATTGTGTAAATGTAATAAAACAGAAAAAACTATATAAAATGTATATCATTGTAATTGTACCGACCCCCATAGTAAAGTTATCCTGTCATTTACACTGCATGCGAATGCTGTAAAAATGAAACCTAAAAAACAATGGCGAATTACATTTTTACCCCCCATTTTCATGGCCCAGTGCTAAAAAAAAAAAAATAGGGAACACCTGTGCACCCAAAATGCACAGTACATCCCTAGATGAGATCCCTGAGGGCTGTTGAATCCAAAATGGGGCGACTTCTGGAAGGTTTCATCTGTTCTGCTACTTTGGGGGCTTTGCAAATGTGACATGGCCCCATCAAAATCTGCGTACCAAAAGCCAAATAGCACTCCATCCCTTGTACGCCCTGCCATGCGCACAAGCAGCAGTATACACCAACATATAGGGTATTGTTGAACTTGGAAGTAATTGCCTAACAAAGTTTTGGGGTTCTTTTTTCCAGGATTCCTTGTAAATATGAAACATGTTAAGCTAAAATTGCAGATTATTGAAAAAAATGTTTAATTTTCACAGCCTTATGCTAAAAAAATTTGTGAATCACCTGTGGGGTCTATATACTCACTGCACACCTGGATATATTCCTTAATGGGTGTAGTTTCCAATACGGGGTCTTTTTAAGTGTGTTTATAAAGTTTTAGCACCTTAAGGTGTCCTCAAACCTGAAATGGCGCCTAAATAAAATCGCATTGAAAATGAGACCCCAGAGTTCAGTAGGTGCTCCTCCTATTCTGGGGCTTATGGTTGAGCCAAATAATGCACTAGGGCCACATATGGATGTTCTCTAAAAACGCAGACCTGGGGGAATTGATATTAATTTGCATTTACCTAGTCACATTTACCGTATTCCAGTGAATAATGGATAAATATTGAAAATCTGCAAAAATAGTGAAATTTTGAAATTTAACCTCCACTTTGCATTTATGGGGGTATCTAACAAGCAGGCCCCACAAAGCCACCTCAGAACAGGAGTGGTCCCTAAAAAAATGTATATTGCAAATTGAAAATGTGAGAAATTACTACTAAGTTTCTAAGCCCTCTAATGTCATAAAAAAGACATTTAAAAAATGATGCCAACCTATAGTTGACATATAGTATATGCTAGTTATAAACTATTTTGTGGTGAATATTTATCTGTCTTGCACCCAGAAATTTTGGAACTTTGAAAATCACAAATTTTTCCAAATTTTCATGAAATTTTGATATTTTTCACAAACAAACAAGGATTGTATGGATGAAAATTTCTTACTAAATTAAAGCACAATGTGTCACGAGAAAACAATCTCTGAATCACATGGATAGGTAAAAGTGTCAAAAAGTTATTCTCACATAAATTGACACATGTCAGATTTCAAAAATAGGGCTGTGTCAGTAAGGTCAAAACTGGATGGGTCCTTAAGGGGTTAAGGACTTGCTTTATCTGTATTCATTATCTGCTTCCTGTTCATTAATCTTCATTTTACATTATGTCGGTTAGCATTTTCGGGCTCCTTACCCAATTACCAGTTTCAGAGTTATGGTTCCAACATACAATGGTCATCCCAAAACTGAATAATATTGTACACTGAGGGACCAAGGTATAAAGGGAAACAAATGACAGATCCTTCAGTCCTGAAAGGCAAAATGCGTCGTAATAAGGGGCCCATTTTAATCTTCGCTGTGGATCCCTCTCTCCTCAGTGTAGGCCTCCAGTTTCTAAAATTATGCTTTAAATCAAATACACTCCTTAAGGTCCAAAAGGCCAAAAGGTTTTCTTCATTGCCTCCTCCCTTCCTTCACATGACAATTGGAATTTCACTAGTAGCATCTTGTCCACAAGATATCACTTCCTTCAAAAATGTGTGAACCAAAGTATTTAGAGGTAATTAATTTTTTTTCTATATTTCATAGATTTTTAATTGATTCCATCCAAACAAAATAGCTTTTTATGTGTCTTAGACGTTTCTGTTTTATTGAAATGTAGATGTTCACTGGAGCAAACAAAACAAATGTCCAATGTCCTTTCCATTTCCAAAGCACTTAGTAGACGTCTACCTTAATCCTCTGACAGGAACACGTCTTGTTTTTGTCAGCCGTTTACCTTATAATTTTGAACCTTTTCCTTCAAAATATGTGATGTGAATTTCACATCCTCGGAGCGTCTCTATTTTCTTTCAGCAAGTACAATATATCATTTGAACGGAATGTAAAAATATAATTTAATATAGGTTTTTTTTTTATATAACTTTGTTATAATTACATGTTTATCTACAGTGTAATTATTTTGCAGTCTCTCTGAAAGTGCTTTTTTTTCAAATGTAATGGATTACAAAAGAGTTGGCATTCATAAACATCAATAAGTGTGATCCTAGAAAGGTAAACAGTGGCTAGTCCATGGTTACTGGGATGGCAAACGTGTCAGGGAACATGTGCAATTATGGCCCCAGTCTTGGGAGAAAATGATATGAATCATGGAAAGCACAATGATCGACTTTAATGTATACGGTGACAGGAAGGCAGTCAAACGGTCCACTTTATGTCATTTCAGATCTGTGTTTGACGGGGTTGTTTGGTCACTTCAAATTGTTTAAAAATGGGTCAGAAAAATGTGAAGTACTAAGGAAGTTGTACTCGACTTACTAAACCCCCGCCAGTCACGTTCCGACTTGTCCTAGGTCACTCCAGTCTCTGTACACAGATGATGGCTACAGCCAAACACTGGCCACAGTAGTGACCTTCTGCACCCATTGATTGGGTGCGGTGGTCACATGTCCATTTCGAGAGGGATCAGAATGTACAGAGATTGGCAGGACACGGAAAGCATTGGAAGTTGAGTATGATTTATTTTATTATTTTACACCTCCAGCTGTTGGGAAACTACAACTCCCATCATGCATTTGTATAATCTATAACAGTGGGCATGAATGGAATTTGTAGTTTTCCCCAACGCTAGGAGGACCGGCAGTTTGTCACCCCTGTTTTACACCATTCTAAGCCATAAAAAAAAGTGGCGAGATATTCCTTTTCACCTCTTCCTAACAACTGGTCATAATAATGTGGCACTTTTTTTTTTTTTTCCTCCCCGTCTTTCCTCACAGAGCCGTAACTTTTTTATTTTTCTGTTTATGTAGACATATAAGAGTTTTTATTTTGCGGGTTCAACATGTACTTTCTAATGGTGTCATTGACCGTTCCATAGAATGTACTGGAAAACCGAAAAAGTGGGGTGAAATGTGAAAAAAAAATTACTCTGTGCCATGTTTTGGGGGATTTTGTTTTTATAGCATTCACTCTTGGGTGTAAATGATGCGTTACCTGTTTTCTGCAAGTTAATTTGATACCAGCAATACCAAACCTGTAGGGTTCTCGTTATATTTAGTACCGTTAAAAGATTGCAAATATTCTTTATTTCTTAAGTTTGCCCTGCAGCGCTATTTTGTGCAACAAGTAACTTTTTTGTTCTTCCACCTATGGACCTGATTAAGGGTGTGTTTTTTGTGGGCTGAAGTGTACTTGCTATTGGTACCATTTTGGGATATATTTGACCTTTTGATCACTTTTTATTCCAGTTCTCAGAGACTGTAATATTACAAAAAAATTTTGTCAAACTATGATGCCTCATGTACAGGATACGGTGCTGTATGTTTAACCCCTTAATGACCGCCCCACTGTCTTTTGACGTCTCCTGTGCAAGAGGTCGTTCGTCTAACAGTAAATGTCTTCTTGGCGTTTACTGTACAACTGAAGTTTGCCTGCACCTGGAGCCTCACTGATCCCAGTGCAGCTGCGGCGGCGCTGGGTGCCCAAACTTCGATGTCAGGCCAGCGAACGCCAAAAGACATTTACTGTAGATGAACGACCTGCACCAGCCGCGTCAAAAGACAGTGGGCGTCTATAAGGGGTTGTATATACATCAACATTAACGGATGCGTGATACCAATTTGTTGTAAACTTTTTTTATTTCTGAAATGGCAAAAGGGGGGTGATTTGAACTGTTTTTTTATAAATCTTTAGACTATTAAACATTTTATATTTTATGTAAACAAATAAAAGGTGGTAGTCTCCAAAACCATAGGAATCTTTTAAAGTAACAGATCTTGCAGAAAACCCATTCCCTATGCAAATAAGTACCATTAACAGTGTCCTTCCAATTCCAAATATCCCCTCCTGCATCAGAATCCTCATGACACTATAGCTACGAGACCTGTTTCGATCTCTCCTGATAAGGCTGCCAGCGCTGGTCCCTATAAGCAATAGACCTTATGTCCACAGCACTCATCACTGCCGGCCCAGTAAGAAGCCAGTAAACCACCCCAGAACCACAAAAATTAAACTGAGAAAACAGGACTGAGGTAAGGTAAATCAGTGTCGTGAGACAACCCCTTTAAGTCTCCCTTGGATACTCAACCACATCATCAGTACACCCTTCTGCATTGTGGGACAGAAAGTAACAGAAACAAACACATAGCGGCTATGTCAGCCTCCCATAAGACTTCCATCTGTCATGTAAACAAAACGACACCCCTCAATCTCGCCAGTGGGTTGCTGATTGGAGTGACGAACAGTTTGCGGCATCATTTTTCATTCACTTAGACGCTGCAGTCACCACTGCGTTTAAAGGCTCCATTCCTTGCTGTTAGTGGGCGGTTAGTTAGCAGCTGACACCTAGGACTTTACAGGCACCAGGATGTACCCATACATTCTGTGTCGGTAAGGGGTTAATGTCCGCAATAAGACTCCGGAAGGCACAGGAAGTGTGCTATGTCATCAAAAACCCTGCCTATAACTGCCTCTTCCTGCCTATGGGGGACATATACCTGCCTACAGGGGACATATACCTGCCTATACCTGCCTACGGGGGACATATACCTGCTACGGGGACATATACCCTGCCTAATAACCTGCCTACGGGGACATATACTCTGCCTATACCCTGCCTACGGGGGACATATACCTCCTATAACTGCCTACGGGAAATATCGCCTCCTATGGGGACATTAAACTGCCTAATAACAACCTTGTAATTTTATTGGTATCCATTTTTATTTTTGAAAATTTACCTGTAGCTGCCTGCATTTTTCTTACCCTTGCTTATACTCGATAATATTTCCCATTTTTAGTGCAGAAGTTAGTTCCCCTCAGAACTGTAGCTAATCTGTAGTCACAGATCATAGTTTTGCCATGATGGCGCTCAGCAAAAAATCAGCCAAGGAGCAAGCACTGGAGAAAATAAATACAGTGGTCCTTCAACATACTAAATGAACAGGTTTTAGGACAACCATCAACCGTTACAACTAAACTGGAAAACTAGTAATTTATTCCGAAGCTTCAGAATGTCACCCAACATAATGCAAAGTGTATATTAAAGATAAAGCAAGTTCTTACGTATAACATCAGAAAGAGCTGCTGAAAGCTGGAAATCTATTTTGAGAACAAGAGCTTCTTTGGGTCATGTACTTTATACACATTGTACCAGAAAAAAGAAAATATGGCCCTCACCTGGTGCCCAAAGGGGCCACTCATCCTGGTGCATTTAAAGAGCAGTACAGGACATGTAGTACCGCACTGTACTGTAGAGAGGAGCTACTAGAACACCAATCACTGCATGCACCTCACCACAAGAAGGTTAAAAACCCGCATTCTTGAACATCTGAACGACATCACAAGTACTGCTGTGCGTAACAGATCCCATTTGTCAAACCATATTCATTGATCTACCAACCAATGAAATTTCAGTAAAATTAAAAATCATGGGGGCATTGACATAGTGGTCAAATCTACATGGGTGGGGACTTGTTCACACATGCTTCATTATAGGGAGCGTTCTGGATTATCACACAGGAAACTGAGGTTCCCATGGGATTGAACCTCAAAAGAGAATGGATGTTTCATTATTAATTTTCAATTTTTCATTACATTTAATGATAAAAAAAAAAAAATTTTCCCTTTCTATTCGGCTTAGAGTACTATATGTGTGTTTTTCCTCAGGGCCAAGTACTGGTCTTTCCTGTTGTCTAAGTTTCATGCTGTCCGCTTAAATTTAAAAAAAGAAACATCAGAAAGGGTACGATTCATATATGTATCATTTCAAATGTTGCCTGCATATAGAATTGTTATTGAATTTCCCCGACTTACCAAACCAACTGGTCAATAATGTATGTCAGCTCTTTGTTTACAAGAGTTTTTATAATAGTATCGCATGTTCTCTGCCATCTGACTTCAGCTGCTGGTTTTATGGGGTCCAGCGCTCGTCGTTGTGGGATGGGCGTTATGTGGTTGATGTTTTCCGGCCCTCCCTCCCAAATTGACGTAATACCGGTTTGGTAATCATCACCAAGATACGCAGGTCCCATCTTGTAGACGCCGCAACTGCATGGCAATCCGTGCTATTGGCCGCCTCTTGCCACTTCCGTGACAATGCGCTTCACTTCCTTGGAGACGCCGCATGGTACCTAGCGTACAGTACCGGCGCCTTGTGCATTGGCTGCAACCGTAAGCGGCGTGATTTACGTCCAGATGGCGCGACAGCTGAATGCAGGTAAGCGGATAATTACTGCGTTTAATTTATAGTATATAAACTAGTCTTTGTAGTGTGGTTCAAGCATGCCATGATTAAGGTGACTTGTTCACCTGAAACGCGTCGGCCCCACGCTGACAGGGGATTTGGGGCTATCTTTTGTTTGGGTTTACCTGGCTCTTTTACGAATTTATAATAAAGAATTCTGGATTTTACACAATTTTGGTACCACTGTATCACCTCTTCTCTATTGCCATGCACCTCACTAATACAAAGGTTACACAAGTAAAATGTTCATGATAATTGGTTGGATGTTCCATCATTCACATGGGCCGCAGATCAGCAGTGTCTGTGACATTGTATGGCGAATGTGGTTGCAAGATACGATGTTCCAGGAATGGCCATTGTACGGTGAACATATTGGGGCAGATTTATCAATAGTGCCTTAATCTTAGACAGTGTAAAGTTAGACTAGACAGTTTTATAATGCGCCACATTTATCATAGTGTTGATAAATCTGGTGCAGGCTAGAACTGTCTAGTCTAACTCTGTACCACAATTAAGTTGTCTTACTTTCACACCAGAAACGCCGACAAAATCCGAGCGTATTTTTGGTCGCACTTATGCCACGCCCCTTTCATCGCAAAACCACACCCCATTTTACGAGGCCATGCCGCCTTTGTCGGATGAGGCGCAGAAGCGTCTGAAACTGTCTAAAACACATAGTAATGTGGGGGAAAAGCTGGTTTCTGGTGCAAATGGAGCCAGAATTCTGGCGCAACTGCTTTGATAAATCTGCCCCATTGTATTCTGAGGCTATAGTATCTTGAGGGATCACTGTAGCAGGTAATCATCCCCTGTAGGTACAGACTTGCATATAATTTTGAGCTCCTTATTGGTCAGTCACTTTAATTACGGTCCTAGTTATTTAAGTTCTGTCTGTAAAAATGCCTCTGGTCTCCAGCACTGACCAGCTGTGGTATATAACCTCTCATTGGTTGTATGCCAGATTAACTTTAAATGAGAGAGTTTTGTAAAATGTTGTTTAAGTAGACCTCGTGAGCTTGCATTGGTCATCATTTGCATGGGGAAAGCACTGTCTCAGATTTCCCTTCTTAGCAGACTTAGTACTCCAGTAAAATTAATGGAAGCTTACAACATTCTGCTTGTAAACCACGGAAACTGCTCCAAAATACATGTCTAGTGCATGTCATAGCTTTTGGAAACACTTACTGTACAAATTGATTAAAGGGGTATTCCTGTTTCATTGATCAGCTTTAAACATGTAGGCTAAGGTAAATTAAAGACTATTACTAAATACACTGAGTTAGAGCAGAACTTATCTCTTGCTTTTACCCACAAACTTCCCCAGTTACCAGCCACCTCTCTCTGCTCTTATAGGCTGTAGCAGTGACCGGGATGGTGACGTCACTCCCTGCTGTTTCTTATCTAAGAACGGGAGCATGTTTACATTACTTACTGACAAGCTTTACCCTTAAAGGGAATGTGCCATCAAAAATGACTTATTATTTAACTCACATTTTATGTTCAACACATTTTATAACAATTTTTGGATATATTTTTGTTTAATTTTCCATATCACTTTTCATAAAACCTGCAGTTTTCACTTTGGCCACTAAGCCTAATAATTGTCTCACACTTCCTGTTCTGTACAGAAAGCTTCTCAGTTATCTGCTCTTTATCAGCACAAAGAGGGTCAAACTGAAAGGAGACACCAGTGTGAATAGATAACACATGATCCACCAGTCACAAGAGGAATCACAGTTCACCCTTTCACCTCCCTGCACAGTGATTTCTTCCCAGGTCACAGAGCATGACTAGAAAATTCTCCTATAGAAGTGAATTGGTTGGAGTCAGTCTTAAGGCTCCTATTTGCTTGAAGCTACTGTAAAGCTTCTCTCTGACCGCTCTGACTTAAGAATTATTAAAAAATATTGAAAGTGGGGGCGTGGTTTGCCATGGCCGCGTAAAGACGCTCTGCTCTGAGCTCCCTGGACCTTCACTGAGAATCCGTTGCCATCCGCCTGTCCAATATAGGCAAATCTTCTAAAAAAAAGCAAAACTGGCCCCTCTGTGGATCCTGCACCTGTCCAAGGGGACATAAGTCAGTATTTTGGCCGTTATGCAGCTCTAATGCCGCCCGAGGCCCCGATGGCATGTGGGCCTCAAGACGGCCCACCGGACACTGCTGCCTTAGAGAACAGCCGGACCGCGCTGACTCCTGCAGAGACTCCATCTACCCGCTCGACCCGCAGGAGAAGAGGGGCGCAGCTCACCGAGCTTCTACCTGAAGCCCCGGCCACCCTGGAATGCTTTGTCGCTGGCCGCGTCGCTCGCGGCATCATGGCGCCGGTTGCGGCCTCTTCCTCCGTTTGCCCGGACCCGCGGGACGTGCGCCTGTCCGCATCACCTGCCGCGGCCTCTCCCGGTGCAAGGCCGAAGTCCGGATCCTCGCCGCACACCGCTTCCGATGCAGGGCCAGCTCCGCTGACTGCCACGGCTGTGACTGTGAGTCCTTCCTCAGTTTTCCCCCATCTGCCAGCTTGAGGGGGGAATCCTCGGGGCCACTGACTGATGACTCTGGGGCACCTTTCCCTAGGGCCCTGTCTCTCTCTGGGTCTCCCACTGGGGGGTCTCCACAGATTGAACCCCCAACCCTGGACTCCCCGCTAAATATGGAGGCTGGCTCCCTGACTGCAGGAGCCTCTGGGGGCACAGCTATGCCTTTGGGGGCACAGTGGGGACCTTTGAACTGGGCATCTCCTGCTTCCTGCACCTCAGGTGGCCCCCATACCGCCCCTGACAGGGGTCATGGCCCTTCTTCATCCCCATGGTCCACGGGATCATCCTGGGGGGCTGCTTCTAGCCGAGCCCATGCTGATGGGGCTGTGGGAGGACGCTCATCTCTGTCGCCTGTGCAGGCCATCTCCATGTCCACCCACTCTCCACATGCGGTCCTCCCGGCGGCCTCTCCCTCGCAGGTGTGCAATAGCCCGCACTCTAGCCCGTGGGCCTCTGCTTCTATTTCTGGCTCTCCATTGCAAGGACCCCATGCTCCATTCTCAGGCACTGCCCCTGACTGTGCTGAGCCAGGCCCTGGGGCTGCGAGGGGATCATCTATTGCGGCTAGCCAGCCGATAACTCTGGCGGACCTCCAACCTCTTACACAGGATCTCCCCACCAGACAGGACATTTCTTCTATGACAAAACTGCTCCTGGATGAGTATAGGAAGGAACTTGCTCAGGTTCGTTCTGACCTATCAGCGGTGACCACCACGGTGGACACTCTACAGCAGGCTCAGGACTCTTCTTCCACTTCGCTCTCCGCCTTGCAGGGAGTGGTGCAACAACATTCCTCTCAACTGTTTGCCCTTCAACAGCACCTTGATGATGTGGAGAACAGAGGGAGGAGGAATAATCTTCGGATCCGGGCCTCCCAGAGTCGGTGCCTGCTTCAGATCTCTATTCTGCTATATCACAAGTCTTCAATACTATCCTGGACCGTGATCCAAATACCTACATAGAGCTAGATCAAGTTCATAGAGCCCTGCGCCCTCCTAGCAAGGACTCTCAATGCCCAAGAAATGTAGTCTGCCGGGTCCATTTCTATGTTCTTAAGGAGGAGATTCTTCAGAAGGCTCGATCCCATCCATCCTTGGCATACCAGGGTCATCCATTGCAGATATTCCCGGACTTGTCTCGCCACACATTGGCGCAGCGGGCGATGCTGAAACCCATCCTTAGTGCCCTGAAGGAGAGGAATATTTCCTATAGATGGGGTTACCCTTTTGCTCTGATCGTCCGCCGTGACGAACGCACCTATACTCTACGTTCCCCTGAGGACCTGCCAATGTTTCTGTGGGACTTGCAACTCCCTGATGTCACCCTGTCTGATTGGCCCTCTATGACCGTGGGGAAAGGGGGGGTGCTGCTGCCCGTGGTGCCGCTCCTGTATCCCAACCGGATGCTGGGGGTCTGCCGCCCAGGAGACCCCGCTCCAGGGGCTCCCGTACGCTCAAGACGTACCTAGTCACCGGAAAGGGCCCCTCTTCCAACTTGGCCGCAGGCACTTGAGAGACCCGCACTGCTGTGTTTTCTAACATTTTTGACTTAGAGGTTTAACGTGTCAGCCATATAGGTCTTACACATGCTCCTTATCCTTCCCCTCTCTTCTTCTCCTTTAGGTATACTGTTGAGGAAAGCTATCATGTTGTTTTCACTTTTACACTCTGGTCTAATTTGGGAGCACCGCAAGACCTTTGCATGTTATGATCGCAGGATGGTATTTGATGTTTTTAACTTTATAGCATGGTTTTTGGATTCTCTTTCATTAGTATTGCTCATTATTATGTGGGAGCGACATACACATTCCCCACACAGGGTTTGGATTGCCTTTTGGCCACATGTGGGCCTCTTGGTTCTCCTGGTTTTTACGATTATTCATAGTTTTGTGTGCAGGAGTTTTATGTTCTTCCTGTTTTTCCGGTCTTGTCTTTTTACACCCCTCTCCTGCCTGTTTTCTTTTTACTCCCTTTCTTTCTTCCACACCTGACCCCCACTGGACGCTGGAGGAGCGTGGCGCGTGTCACCTTTTCAGATGCAATGGGAGACCTTAAGTTGGTATCCTTCAATGCCAAGGGCCTTAACACTCCTAGGAAGCGCTCTCAGGTCCTCTACCAATTCCACCGGCAAAAAGCCCATATAGTCTGTTTTCAAGAGACGCATTTTAAAACTGGCCATGCCCCTTCAATTAAAGATAGATATTTCCCCCAACTAACTGTCCTTATTCTAAAACTAGAGGGGTGGCCATTGCCATCCACAAGTCTCTAGCCCATCGGGTTGTGTAATGCATAGCTGACGCGGAGGCCAGATATCTCATCTTAGTTCTTAACATTAATGGTCATGATTTAACGATTGTTAATGTTTACTCTCCAAATTCTGGGCAGGTCACCTTCCTGTTGAGGGTCCTGGATGAGTTGCACTCACGGGCCAGGGGTGTTATCTTGTTTTGTGGGGACTTAACCTGACCCTTGATCCCACCCTGGACAATTCGACTGGGCGCTCCTCTGTAGCATACTCAGCCATTAAACGTGTCAAAAGGGCCCTTCTGCAATTCCAGTTAGTTGATGGCTGGCGGCTTCAACATCCATCTGATAGGGACTATAGTTTTTATTCGCAACCTCACAACACATACAGTAGAATTGACTACATTTTACTTCAGCATAACACACTCCTGTGGCTGCAGTCCTCTTCCATAGGGACTGTGCTGTGGTCTGATCATGCCCCCATTTTGATATCCCGGCATGTCCCTGTCTTCTCTGCACACGCCCGACCCTGGAGACTCAATGAGTCCTTGTTGTTGGATTCTGTATGTTTTGGCGGAGCTCAAGCGAACTGTTGAGCACTTTCGGGAGGATCATGCTGCTGATCCCACTGCGCCTCTTATACAATGGGAGGCTTTGAAGTGCGTTCTCCGTGGGATCCTGATTAAGCACGGCAGCCGCATTGAAAAGGCTCGGACCGCGGCTATCGCGCAGGCGCTGCAAATGGTATCCTCGCTTGAGCTCCTACACAAGCAGGCCCTCTCTAACACGGTGCTGCAGGACTTGCTGCTGGCCAGATTGGAGGTCCGTCTTTTGTTTGAGGCTTCTTGGGGTAAACTTTTACAAAAGGGTCGAAGCAGGTTCTATGAATATGGGAACAAAAGTGGCCGGCTCTTAGCAAGGGCGCTTGGGAATAGAACAGCGCAATCCTTGATTACTAGTGTCAAAAGCAGCTCGGGCTACCTGGTTTACTCCACTCCTGAGATTGCTTACTAGTTTCAATCATTTTACTCCAAGTTGTATAATTTCTCCGGTGGTCGACCCCCTCCGCCCTCTTCGAGGCGGGAACCTCCCTCCCCGTTCCCGACTTTCTCGGATGATACCATCCGGCAACTAGAGGACCCTTTCTCGACAGAGGAGCTGGAACTGGCCATTAGGGATCTTCCCAGTGGGAAAAGTCCGGGGCCAGACGGATTTACTAGTAAATTTTTCCAGGCCTTGCTCCACGCCCTTGCCCCAGTCCTTCTGAATGCCTTCAACGCTGTCTCTGCCTCTTCTCTCTTCCCCAGGGAAACCTCTGCGGCCCATATCACAGTGTTGCCCAAACCGGGTAAGGACCCGCAGGTCTGTGGCAGCTTTAGGCCGATTTCCCTTCTCAATGTGGACCTTAAAATTTATGCCAAATTGTTGGCGAATCGTCTCAATCCACTCTTGTCAACCTTGATTCACCCGGATCAGGTGGGCTTTACCCCGGGTCGAGAGGCTAGGAACAATACGTTGAAGACATTGGATGTTATTCACTATGCCCAGTTGCATGGGGAACCCTTGATGATCCTGTCTCTCGATGCTGAAAAAGCTTTCGACAGGATCTCATGGGACTCTCTGTCTGATACCCTTAAGCATATGGGACTGGGCCCCATCTTTACTGCCAAAATATTAGCGCTTTACCACAATCCCTCAGCGAGAATTAAAGTTAACGGCGCATTATCAGACCCTGTAGATATACGGAATGGTACTAGGCAGGGTTGCCCCCTGTCGCCACTATTATATGTCTTGGTCATGGAACATTTGCTGGCCGCCGTGCGATCCAACCCGGACATCAGGGGCATAACGATTGGAGGACAGGAGCTTAAATGTTCGGCTTTTGCAGACGATCTATTAATTTATCTGAAGGATCCTTTTATATCCCTTCCTTCCCTGCTGTCCGAGTTGGATAAATTTAGTTTATGGTCTAATTACAAAATTAATTACTCCAAATCTGAAGCCTTGAACATATCTCTTGACCAGTCAACTGTCCAGACCATTAAATCTAATTTCTCCTTCTCTTGGCCCGAGAGGGAGATTTCGTACCTGGGGATCAAAATTCCTAAAGATTTGTCCCGCCTGTATGAGTGCAATTTTCATCCTATGCTGGTTGATATTTCTCGATGTCTGGGGGCATGGGGACGGGGGGCCTTCTCATGGTTTGGCAGAGTGAATATTATTAAAATGTCCATACTCCCGAAATTGCTATATTTATTCCAGACGGTCCCGATTTCCCTGCTCTCTTCTTTCTGGGTTAAGCTCCAACGTTGTTTCACCGAGTTCATATGTTCCCATCGCCCGAGACTTAGAAGGGAACTGTTGTCCAGGCCCAAAATGGAGGGGGTGTGGGACTGCCGGATTGCAGGGTCTATTACCTGGCGGCTGCTTATGCTAGGTTTTTGGATTTGGTTCATAGTCCTCAGGATAAGCTCTGGGTGGGCATTGCGCAGATAGTCTCTCCTCACGCGATAGTCTCCCTTCCGTGGGCCCAGAGCCTTCTGACTCGAGATCCCAAAGTCCTGTCTTTCAGTACAGCCCACACGCTCTCCATAATAATGAAATCTAAGGCCCCGGCCCCTTTATTGGACCTAGCTGGCCCCCTTTTCCCCATTTCGGATAACCATTTATTTCCCCCGGGCACCTCTGGGCGGTCATTTCTGGGGAGCTCTAAATGTCGGCCCCTTCTCACAGTGCAGGCACATAACAGGAGTGTCTTGTTACCCCTAGCGGATTTGGTTCGGGACCACCGTCCATCTGATAGGCATAGGTTCGAGTACTTGCAGCTTCGGCACTTCTTTACTGCTACTGTTAAAAGAAGAGTCTCTTTTAGAGCACTTTCTCCATTTGAGGAACTATGTGTCGCACCATCGCTCCCCAGGCATCTGATCTCCCTGTTATACCAGTGGCTAATCTCATCCACTTGTCAGGATCTCCCTCATTATTGTAGGGCCTGGGAAAGAGAGCTGCAGAGGACTTTCACGGTTGATCAGTAGAGAAAGTGCTTTTTTCTCACTCACAAGGCGGTGATAGCGTGCAAGGCACAGGAAACAAGCTTCAAAGTTTTGTCCAGATGGTACAGGGTGCCGACTTTACTTCATAAGTGGTTTCCTAATGTGCCGGACACCTGCTGGAGGTGCAATTTGGAGACTGGATCTATGTCTCATATCTGGTGGGGGTGTTCAGTTCTGAGCCATTCTGGAGGAAAGTCCTCCAGGCTATCTCAGACTGTTGTGGGACTTCTGTTCCTGAATGTCCAGAGGCGGCCCTTTTCTTATGTTTCCCTTCTCGCAATCCTCCTACAAGAAATCCCTGACCCGACATCTCCTACAGGCAGCTAAGACGGTGATCCCCCGTCGCTGGCGTCAATCCGTCCCTCCGTCCGTCGCTGACTGGGTGGAGGAGGTGTCCTCTATTCATTGTATGGAGTAATTGATCGCCCACAGCCCAGAGAAGGTGATTCAGGTCCCACATACCTAGAGGCCATGGACCCTTAATCAATCCTCCCGGGACTTTCAGGCTATTTTGGGGTGAGGAGCCAATGATGATTGGGGTATTCCTTTGACCTTGACGCTCCCTTAACCCGCGGGGGGACTGGTTGTGATGGTCGGGCCCTTGGCGGTTGAAGTTTTTTTTACAGGGACAAACTCCTCCATTGCGTGGCTCTTGGTGTGCGCTTTGTGCTTCTCCGGCGTCTAGTTTTTTGGACTTCCTTTCCCTTCCCTCTTTTTTCTTTCTTGTTTGTTATGATCATTGTAGTTTTGAGATCACCTTGATTTGCAGATGTTGAGAGCTTTGGTCTTCTGCAGAGGAGGGGGGGGGGGCCCCGTTGGGTTCCACCATCCGGCAGAGGATACTACTTATGACTCTTCTGTTTGTAGATATGTAAATCGGTGGTCATGGTGGTAGGGGCCTACCTGACGGTTCTTTGCTCATTGCTTTGTTTTTTGCATTAACACTGTAGTGCCTTTGTTCATTTTATGGTTATGTGATTATTATACGTTTATTGAAAACTGTTTCATAAAAATCTATTATACGCAAAAAATATTGAAAGTGATATGAAAAATGTAAAAAAAAAACAACCAGAAATTCCTAAAAAATGTGCTTAACATAAAAATGGGACTTAAACAATGGCTCATTTTTTAATGACACATTTCCTTTAAGAGCTCGGTAGTTTTTTGCGCTACTGTTTACAAACCTCCAGCACTCATGTCACTGTAACAGTCTCAGGTAGAAATAGCAGACCTGAAAGGTCAGTCACTGCTGTATTCCTGCCCAAAGCCTAACCAGGACGTGTGATCCTGAAGATGGCTCGGAGGAGCAGGCTCTGTGAAATAGCATGATGAGGACACTCCTGTAAGTTTTTACTCTATTGTATCCTGTATAAAGATGTTCAATTTCCCATTAAGCGTAATAGGAGCATTTAGCATGAAAATCCACTCTGATCACATATAATGGAATTATTGAAGTTTTATATAGGGTTGCTTGGCCTACCCGAGGACACCTAATTATAGGACCTGTGAGGCCTAGTTGGGTTTACTATGCCATTAAAGCAACATGTACCTGTTCTGTATATATGTTTTTGCACCTTCAGACTTATCTCAGCAGTTTAACTTGACAAATTGCTAAGGATGTGTCTTAAAGTGGACCGGTGACATCTCCTGACACGTCAAATCTTCGTAAATCCCAATTAAATAACAGCTCTGGAGCATTTTCTTTTTTATCTCTTTGTTGTACTGTTCTTCTGTTATTGGGTGTTATTGTCATACCCTGTGAGTGATGATAATGGTGTTGTAGTGCAACTTTGGGGCTCACCTTCTGCAACCTTCCTGTCACGGTGGGGTCCGAGGGTGATGGAGCCCTTTCTCCTCTCAGCATATACACAAGGGAGCTTCTTTAAATAAAATGTCTTTACACAATAATGGTGCAAATAGAGGAAAATTTTACTGAAGGGATTAATTTTATACAGTTCGATACAGATATTATAAGGTCTTGAATAAATGCAGGCTTGATCAGACACCTTAGCTTCAGAGAGGGGGTTACCGTGGTTACTATGGATTTGGCCTCAGCAGATAGACAAAATGAAGTAGACAGAACTGCTCCAGGGACTTGCGGTTTTCAGCCTTTTATAAAGGTGCGTGTGAATGGTTACTTATAGTTACTTGAATAAACTTGAAAGAAGCAGGAGGGAAACGCATGGACACACTGACTTGTAAGCCAGGAAGACATGGACGGTGAATGGGAGACCCTCTAACACTTCACCAATCCGACAGCAGGCACTACTAAATACAGAGAATGTCCTACTGAGACAATGAGGACACGCATTAATCCTTATAGCTGCCTGGGAACAGGTTAGGGGACTAAACCTCAGGCCTGACAGGATTTCTGAGGTGATGCAGGGAGGTTAGATGTGACTCTGGCCAAGCCAGACTACCAACTGACCAACTGTCAGAACCAGCACAGCCTCTTGGGTAGAGGGTGGGTGGAGCCAGCTTTCTCCTGGCCAATCACTAGAGACTGATGGGTTGCAGGGGAGGAGCTCTGATCAAGCTCAACACTTCTTTTACAGACATATGAATTGACCAATCAATATCTCCTAATGGGTTGCTATGGAAACTGTAACAACACCTTCACCACTAGAGGTCAACACACACAGAATATCACACAAATAGAAATATAGAAATACATTGCTCATTAAATATACTACAAGAGAGGCTTAAACTAGGATATAAACATGTAGGCCCTAATACACATAGTCCAGGGTTGCTAATGGCAACAACACATCTCCTGACGCCTGACAAATACTGGACTGGGCCGTTACATTACCATTCCCAGTTTTCAAGGGGGTGTGTCCCTACACAAACTGACTTTGTCAGCACTGATTGGACAAGGTCATACTGTGTCTTTTCACATCCCCAACTGGTAACACCCAGCTGACAGATTGATAATGAATTTCTAGGAGAAATAAAAGGGGAACCATACAACATAGTTTTTTTTTATGGGGAACATAAAACCCGACATAGCTGAAATATTCCTAATCAAGACGTTTGGATTGCCCAGCTGATCTTTTTCTATAAAATAATGCTACAATCCTCAGATTTTAATAAGGTGAAGAATGATTTTAATGTGATACTCCTCCTTTGATCAGAGTTGCTTGTCATGGATTGTAAGAACTTGTGAGCAGGGCAATCCCTCTCATGCCTTGTTTTCGGATTCAGTTTGCATATGTAGTCCCAGTATTGTAAAATTCTCAGGAAAATGTTGCCGCTTTATAATTAAAGGGGTTTTGCCACGATGTAATGTTGACGTGGGATCCTCCAAAATGGGTATTTAATCACTTTTCTAAATATATGTGATTACAAAAATTGCAGTCTGAGAGAGCTACAGGCTGCCTTACCTGCCCTTAGTTACTTAAAAGCTTCTATTATATACGACCAGGCAGAGTGACAAGAGCTGCTGGCCAGGCTTGCGCAGAGCACACTTATCTGATGAGAGGGAGCTGAAGAAGATTTCAAGGCACCGGGTAGAAATATGTTGTGTTTTGTATACAGAATCCACTAGTTGTAATGTGATTATCTGAGTAGATCCCTGCTTTATCTGATGACAGGGAACATGAAGAAGCTTTCAAGAGGCTGTGGAGAAAAGGTGTTGTCTTTTGTATACAGAATCCACTAGTTGTAGTTTGATTATTTGAATGAAAATTTCACACGATCCCTTATGCATGGCTCTGTGCTCTGGCTGTGTCTCTCTCTCTCTCTCAGCTCAGCGTGGCTTTGTTTACATTTGCTTATTAGCAGATAAGGCACATCCTGGCAAAACCCCTTTAAAGACTCTAATTACTTTAGTCAACAAATGCAAAATTTACTTTTTTAGAAAATGATTAACACTGTATTTTTTTCTGCTTTTGTTCACTTTTCTTTACATTTTTAGAAAGCAGAATTGTCCTAATCTCCACTTTGTGAATCCATCATGAAGGGACTGTTGACTATTTTCATGAGTTGCGTTATTTACCTTTGTTTAACCATTTTACTGAACAGTGTTGTCCTGCTGTTAATGAGCCAAGGGTGTGATTGCCTCATCAACAATGTAATTATTGATGATGGAAATTGTTTGTATTGTAGTGAGTTTTAATCATTTCATTGACCCACGTGCAGTTTTTTTGGTAATACCATAGTAGAATTAAGGTGATTACACACAGAGCAGTTTTGGTGCAATTTTAACTGCGCTCCACTTAAACTGCCTTTATTACCAGCAAGATTCTTTCGGTTGTCTAAATAGTTTGGAAAGGTGTTTCAAGTGAGCCATCAATCACTGTTTTGAAGACTTGCTGATTACAAACGCACTTAGGGCACACATTGCATGTCAATTCTTTTCAAGACGGACCTGAGCGGCGCTTTTTAAACACACAGCGGTGATCTCTCATGTGAACGCCGCTGCATCTTCCTAATAGCAAGCAGTGATAAACTCACTGCTAATTGTTAGATCCGAATTGGGGTCCGCTCTGTTGGTCCCCAAGATGGATCTACAAAGCGCTTGTAACACGGAGTGCAAACTCCGTGTGAACAAGCCCTAATTCATTACTTTTCAAACAGTTTAGATCAGTGGTCTTCAAACTGCGGCCCTCCAGCTGTTGGGAAACTACAACTCCCATCATGCATTAATATAATCTATAACAGTGGGCATGATGGGAGTTGTAGTTTCCCAACAGCTGGCGTCCCGCAGTTTGGGTCCGTTTACACGGCACAGGACAAATACCAGTCTGTTTATCCGACCGGTATTTGTCCGGTTTGCGTGCCCTGCACACGGGTGCAGGAGGAAGGCTTTTCCCCGCTAATCGCGGAGAAAAGCCTTCCCTCTTTACAGTCACTTGTTTATATTCCATCCGAAAACCGGACGGAAGAATGAACATGTAGAATGTTTTTTGGCCGGCGGTTTGAAAAACCAGCCACATACCGGTGCCATGGGGACATGGCCTTTGAAGACCACTGGTTTAGATAAGTGAATAAAGCTTGCTGGTAATAAAGGCAGTTAAATTGGAGCGCAGTTAAAACTGCACCAAAACTGCGCTATGTGAAAGCACTCTGAACACTAACAAAAAATATTTTAGCTCATCGGCAACACAGGATTGTGCCTTTTAGAAAGAGTCTGAGGAAATAGCCGTTGGCTGCGGTTGGGCTGTGTCTTCTCCCGTGCTGTTTCCCGCATACCAAGCTTAAATAAAATTTTGAATGTGATTGCAATGGAAGAATTTTTCTCTCAGTTGAATGTATTTGAATAAGCTCTTTTAATTATCATTGAGTATAACTATTATAACTGAACTTGATTGCATCACACACTTCAGTGCGTAGTGCCAGCATTTTCTTCTATTGCATGTGGGACAATAAGGCTATGTCTACGCAGCACGGGTTTTTCATCAGATTAATGGCGGATTCGGTATTTAGAATCCACCAAATATTCCGACTGTACCCAGCGCTGTGTAGACCGCGATGACAAATTTGTGCTGTAGTCCACCGGATTGCTGTCGTATTCCCGCACATGCAGTGTACGAGGCTGAAGCTGGAAACGCGTTAGCTGGTTTCACTTCTTCATATCACGTTTGTACTGCTGCACCATATTTTATGGATACAATAAAGGAATTTTGTTGTACATAAGTGCCAGGTCTGGATGTCGACTGCATCTAAAGTCTTGTGTACAAGGTGAATACAGAGACACCTGTTTTACTGCCTGTCTTTACCTTTGAACCGTGGATAACCTGAGCACATTTTGTTGAGTGGTAACAAGTGAAACATATGGAGGAAAAGCCAAAGATAATAGGTGAGCCTTAGGCTAAGTTCACACGTCATAATTGCAATTACGCCGGGACTTCGGGAACTCACGCCGATCGGTGCGTACTCCCGCGGGGCAGGGGGGGGGGGGGGGGTGGAGGGGTTTGGCCGGATTTTTATTACTATAGACATTTATTACTAGCGGCGCGTATTCGCTGCTAGTAATTGACATGTCACTTATCTCCCCGCGCGTTGTATCGGAAGAGCAGGGAGAGGAGGCATGATCCATAGTTCTCTATGAGAACTGTGGATTACTGTAATGACTGGGGCGCATTTCGCTCGTATTTGAGCGCAGTACGGCACGAAATATGCGGCGAAATGCTCCCCATTTTAACCCGTGTGAACATAGCCTTATACTTAAATATATGTATGAGGCTGAAGGCAAATCTGAAAATCTGCACTAAAAACCACGGTCCACAGATGTTAAAATGATGTTAGATTTTGGACACCATTTTAGCATTGCTGTATAGACATCGCCTAAGGATTTATGCAGATTTGTTGAAAAAAAAATCTATCACTAAACTTGGAACTACATTATGCAGATTTTCCTGTGAGTTTTCTGCAGATTACATTCTGCAAAGCAATTACGTAGCAGTTCTGCAAATTATAGGGTTTTTGCAGACTTGGAAACCCACAGTATTTATCTCTGGTGACTGCTCATCATTCTTGTGAATAAAAAGCTTAAAGGGAACCTGTCACATTGGACATGCTAGCTGATCTGTTGATGGCATGCTACAGAGCAGGAGCTGAGCACAATGGTATTTACTTTTGTAGGAAAAAAATCAGTAGAATTTGTATTTTATTCAATGAAATCCTGCTTATTCTGGGTTAAGAAGTCTAGTAGGCGGTGTTATCAGTGATTGACAGCTATCTGTATGAACACTCACACAAGGAAGGCTGTCAACCACGGGCGACACTGCCTACTGAACTCCACAACTCGGAATAAGTATGGATTAATAATGATAATCTTTATATAACGCTCACATATGCTGCAGCACTTTAGAATTTAGAGCAGGGGTCTCAAACGGCGTCCCTCCAGCTGTTGGGAAACTACAACTCCCATCATGCATTTATATAATCTATAACAGTGGGCATGATGGGAGTTGTAGTTTCCCAACACCTGGAGGGACACAGTTTGACACCCCTGATTTAGAGGGTATAAATACAGACAAAAAGACAGACATTACCCAATAAAAAAAAGCTACTTCCAGATGAGGCACAAGGTGTGAGGGCCCTCCTCGCAAGAGCTTACAATTTATTAGGGTGTATGGGTTAGAAGTGCTAAGTTTACAATAGTCCAATCATGTTTCGTAAATATGGGGTTGTTTATAGAAACATTAGTTGAACCTGCCACCATGACAGTACATCTATATATAGATAAGTGCCTGTGAGTTCCCTAGTGCAGGGAGTGATAAATGTGTGTGATAGCAGTTAGGGATCTTGGTAGGCCAGACTGAGAAGATGTATTCTCAACACACTCTTAAAACTATCAGGGTTGTGAGTGTGCCTAACTGCCCGCGGTAGCATGTTCCAGAGAACTGGTGCCGCATGTGTGAAATCTTGGAGACGGGCATGGGAGGTTCGGATGATTGTGGCCAGTGATATGATATCATCAGCAGAGCGGAGAGAGCAGGTATGGTGGTAGACAGAGATGAGGGAGGAGATGTAGGGGGGTGCAGCAACTGTGGAAAGCTTTATGGGAGAGACTGATTGATTATTTTATGTTGTATTCTGTACTGAATGGGCAACCAGTGCAGCGAGTGACACAGGGTAGAGGCATCAGTATAGCGGCTGGAAAGAAAGATGAGCCTGGCTGCTGCATTCAGGACAGATTGGAGAGGGGAGAGTTTGAGGTGGGGGCCCCCTTTTTTAAACCCCCCCAACTCCCCCCCCCCCCCCCCTTTTTTTGGGAATTTTTTTCCCCCCCGGGGGGGGGTTTTTTTTGGGGCCCCCCCCCCTTTTGGGGGTTTTTTAAACCCCTTTTCCTTTTTTTTTTTTTTCCCCCAAAAAAATTTCCCCCCCTTTCCCCCCCCTTTTGGGTTAAAAAAAAAATTTCCCCTTCCCTTAAAAAAATTTTTTGGGGGGGGGGGGGGCCCCCCCAAACCCCCCTTTTTTTTTTTAAATTTTCCCCCCCCAAAAACCCCCTTTTTTTTTTTAAAAAATTTTTTTTGGGGGCCCCTTTTTCCCCCCAAAAACCCCAAAAAATTTTTTTTTTTTCCCCCCCCGGGGGGGTTTTAAATTTTATTTTTTTTTTCCCCCCCCCCCAAAAAAATTTTTAAAAAACCCCAAAAAAACCCCTTTTTTTAGTTTTCCCCCAAACGCCCAAAAAAACCCGGCCCCAAAAAACCCCCCAACCTTTGGGGGGGGTTTTTTTTGGGGGGGGGGAAAAAAAAAAAGGGGGGGGGTTTTTTTTAAAAACAAAAGGGGGGTTTTGGGGGGCCCCCAAAAAAAACTTTTAAACCCAATTTTTCCCTTTTTTCCCCCAAAAAAAAAAAAAACCCCCCCCCCCTTCCCCCCCCCCCTTTTTGGCTTTTTTTTTTGGGGGGGGAAAAATTGGGGAAAAAGGGGAAAAACCCCCCCCAAAAAACCCCAAGGGGTTTTTTCCCTTTAAAAACCCCCTTTAAAATTTCCTTTTCGGAAAAAAAAAAATTTTTTTAAAAAAAAAAAAACCCCCGGGGGGGTTTTCCCCCTTTTTTTTACCAAAATTTTTTTGGGGGGGGGTTTTTAAAAAAAACCCAAAAAAAAAAAAATTTTTTTTTTTTTTTCCCCCCCCCCCCCCCTTTTGGGGGCCCCTTTCCCCCCCCCCCCAAAAAAATTTTTTTCCCTTTTAAAGGGGGGCCCCCCCCAAAAAAAAACCCCCTTCCCCCCAAAAAAAATTTTTTAAAAAAAACCCCCTTTGGGGTTTTTAAAAAAAAATTTTTTTTTCCCCCCCCCCCCAAAAATCCCCCCCCCCAATTTTAGGGGTTTTTCCCCCCCCAAAAAGGGGTTTTGGGGGGGGGGTTTTTTTTTTTTCCCCCCCCTTTTTTTTTTTTTTCCCCCCTTTTCTTTTAAACCCGGCCCCCCCCCCGGGGGGGGTTTTTCCCTTTTTTAAAAATTTTTGGGGGGGAAAAATTTTCCCCCCCCCTTTTTTTTTCCTTTTTCCCCCCCCAAAAACCCCAAAAAAAAAAAAAAAAAAAAAAACCCTTTTTTTTTCCCCCCTTCCCCGGGTTTTTGGGGCCCCTTTAAAATTTGGGGAAAAAAATTTTTTTTAAAAAATTTTTTTTTTTTTCCCCCCCTTTTTCCCCCAAAAAACCCCCCCCGGGGGGGGGTTTTTGGGGGCTTCCTTTTTGGGGGCCCCCCTTTTTCCCCCAAATTTTGGGGGAAAAAAAGGGGGGCCCCCTTCCCCCCCCCCCCAAAACCTTTTTTTTTTTTTCCCCCCCCCCCCCAAAAAAACTTTTTTTTTTTTGGGGTTTTAAAAAAAAAATTTTTTTTTTTTTTCCCCCCTTTTTTTTTTAAAATTTTTTTTGAAAACCCCCCAAATTTTTGGGTCCCCCCCTCCTTTTTTTTTTTTCCCCCCCCCTTTTTCCCCCTTTTTTTTGGGGGGGTTTTCCCCTTTTTTTTTTTTTTAAAAAAAAAAAAATTTTTAAAAGGTTCCAAACCCCCCTTTTTAAAAAATTTTTTTTTTTCCTTTTTTTTTTTTTTTTTTTAAAAAGGGAGGGGGTTTGGGGGGAATTTTTTTTTTAAAAAAGGGGGGGAAAAGGAATTTTAAACCCCCAAAATGAAAGGGGAAAAAATTTTTAAAAAAGGGAAAAATTTTTAAAAAATAAAAAGGGAAAAAATTTTTTTTTAAAAAAAGGGGGGGGGCAAAAAAAAAAGGGGGTTTTAAAAATTTAAAAGTTTAAAAGGGAAAAGGGGGGGGAAAAAAAAAATTTAAAAAAAAAAAAGGGGGGAAAAATTACGGGGGGAAAAAAAAAAAAAAATTTTTTTTTTTTGGGGAAAAAAAAAAAATTTTTTTTTTGGGGGGGCCTTAAAAAAGGGGTTTTTTTTAAAAAAAAAAAAAATTTAAAAATTTGGGGGAATCACCCCCCCCCCCCCCTTTTTTTAAAAAAGGCCCCGAAACCTTTTTTAAAAAAAGGGGGGAAATTTTTTTTTTTTAAAAAAAAAAATTTTTAAAAAGGGAAAAAATTTTCCCCCCCCCCATATATAGATGACTGAATTAAAAAATTAAAAAAGAAAATAAAAACCCAAAAAAAAAAATTTAAAAATTTTTTTTAATTTTAAAAAAAAAAAAAAAAAAAATTTTTGGGGGGGGTTTTGGGGAAAAAAATTTTTTTTTTTTTTTTTTTTTAAAAACCGAAAAAAAATTTTTTTTTAAAATTTTTTTTAAAAAAATTTGTAATTTTTTAAAAAAAAAAAAAGGGGTTTTTAAGTTTTAAAAAAAAAACAACCCAAACCCCCCCTTTTTTTAGGGGGGTTTTTTTTTTTAACCAAAAGGGGGGGTTTTTTTTTTGCTTTTTTTCTTGGTTTTTTGGGGAAAAGGGGAACCCCCTTTTTTTTTGCCCCAAAATTTTTTTAAAAAAAAAACCCCCCCCCCTTTTTTTTCCCCCCCCAAATTTTTTTTTTGGGGGGGGTTTTTTTTTCCCTTCCTTTTTTTGGTTTAAAAAAAAAAAAAAAGGGGGGCCCCCTTTTAAAACCCAAAAAAAATTTTTACCCATCCCCCCAAATTTTTTTGGGGGGTTTTTTTTTTAAGGGTCCAAATTTAAAAAAACCCCTTTTTTTTTTTTTTGGGGGGGGGCCGGCCCCTTTTTAAAGGGGGGTTTTTAAGGTATGTTTGGTTTTCCCCCCCTTTTTTTTTTAAAAAAACCCCTTGGGGCCTTTCCCCCCAAAAAAGGGGGGGGGGGGGCCTTTGGGTTTTTTTTGGGGTTGGAAAAGGGGGGGTTTTTTTTTTTTATTGGGGGTTTTTTTTTTCTTTTTTTTTTTTTTTTTTGGGGGTGGGTTTGGTTTTTTTTTTTGGGGGTTTTTTTTTTTGTTTTTTTTTTTTTTTTGGGGTGTTATTTTTTTTCCCGGGGTTTTTTTGGGTTTTTTTTTTATTCCCGTTTTTTTTTTTTTGTTTTTTTTGGGGGGGGGGGGTTTTTTTTTTTTTTTTTTTTTTATTTTTTTTAAAAATTTTTTTGGTTTTGGGTTTTTTTTTTTTTTTGGGCCCCAAGGGGTTTTTTTTGGGGGTTTTTTTTTTTTTTTGGGGGGGTTTTTTCTTTTTGTTTGGGGTTTTTTTCCTTTTTAAAGGGGGGGGGTTTTTTTTTTTTTGGGGGTTTTTTTTTTTTTTTTTTTTTTTTTAAAAGGGGGGAAATTTTTTTTTTCCCGGGGCCCCCCAATTTTTTCGGGAGGTTTTTTTTTTTTTTTTTTTTTTTGATTTTTTTAAAAAAAAGGGTTTTTTGGGTTTTCCCCCAAAAATTTTTTTTGGGGGTTTTTTTTTTTCTTTTTTTCCCTTTTTGGGGTTTTTTTTTTTTTTGGGTTTTTGGGGGCCCCCAAAAAAAAAGGAAAAGGGTTTTTTCTTAAAAAGGAAAAAGGGGGGAAAAATTTTTTTTAAAAAAAAAGGGGGAAACCTTTTAAAACCCAAAAATTTTAAAAAATTTTTTTTTTTAAAGGGGAAAAATTTGGGGGGAACCCTTTTTTTAAATTTGTTTGGTTGTTCCCCTTTTTTAAAAAAATTTTGGGGTTCCCCTTTTTAAAAAAAAATTTTTTTTTTAAAAATTTTTTAAAAAAAATTTTAAAATTTTTAAAAAAAATTTAAATTTTTGGTTTTTTTTTTAAAACCCTTTAAAAACCCCCCCTTTTTCCGGTTTTTAAATTTTCCCCCCCCCCAAAAAAAAGGGGGGAAAAAATTTTTTTTTTCCCCCCCTTTTTTTTTGGCCCCCTTTTAAAGGGTTTTAGGTTTAAATTTTTTTAAAAAATTTTCATTTTTTTTAAAATTTTTTTTTTTAAAAGGGGGAAATTTTTTTAAAAAAAGGGTTTCTTTTTTTAAAAATTTTTTCCCCCCCCCCAAAGGGGGGAAAAAACCCCCCCCCTTTAATTTTTGGAAAAAACGGGGGGTTTTTTTTTTTAAAAAATTTTTTAATTTTTCCCCAAAAAAAAACCCCTTTTTTTTTTTTTTTTTTGGCCAAAAAATTTTTTGGGGAATTTTTTGGGCCCCCCTTTTTTTGGGGGAAAAACCCCCCCCCCCCCCCCCCCAAAAAAATTTTTAGGGGGAAAAAAAAGGCTGGCCCCAAAATTTTTTTTTTAAAAAAAAATTTTGGGGAAAACCCCCAAAAAAAAAATTTTTTACCAAACCTTTTTTTCCAAAAAGGGGGGGTTTTTAAATTAAGTTTGTGTTTCTTTTTTGGGGGGTTTTAAAATTTTTCCAAATTTTTTTAAGGGAAAAGGGGGGCCCCTTTTTTTTGTTTTTTTTTGCCCTTTTTTTCCCCCCCCCCCCCCAAAAATAACCCCTTTTTTTTTTAAATTTTTGGGGCTTTAATTAAAACCGGGGGGGGTTTTAAAAATTTTTTTCCCCAAAATTTTATTTTTTTTTTTTTTTTAAAAAAATTTTTTTTTTTAAAAAAAACCAAAATTTCCCCCCCTTTTTGAAAATTTTTAAAAAAATTTTTTTTTTGGCCCCCCAAAAAAAAAAAATTTTTTTTGGGGGGGGGGAAAATTTTTTTTTTCCTTTTTTGGAAAAAAAGGGGGGGGGGGGGTTTTTTAAAAAGGGGAACGGGGGTTTTTCTGCTTCCCCCCCCCGTCCCCCCCCCCCCCCCCCCCCCCCCCTTAAAAAAATTTTTTTTAAAAAAAATTAAATTTTTTTTTTTTTTTTAAAAAATTTTTTTTTTTTAAAATTTTTTTTTTTGGGTTTTTGGGTTTTTTTTTGTTTAAAAAAAAATTTTTTTTTTTAAAAAAATTTTTTAAAAATTTTTTGGGGCCCCCAAAAAAAATTTTTTAAACCCCCAAAAAAATTTTTAAAAAAAAAATTTTTTTTCCCCCCCAAAAAAAAAACCCGGGGTTTTTTGGGGGAAAAAAAGGGGTTTTTTTTTTTCCCCCCCTTCCCCCCTTTGGGGGGGGGGAAAAAAGGGGTTTCCCAAAGGTTTTTTTTTCCCCCCCCCCCAAAAACCCCCCTTTTCAAACCCCCCCTTTTGGGGAATGGCCGCCCCCCCTTTTTTCCCCCCAAAATTTTTTTTCCCCTTTTTTTTTAAACCCCCCCCAAAGGGCCGGGGCCAACCCCCCTTTTTTTTAACTTTAAGGGGGGCCCCCCTTTTTTTTTTTTTTTTGGGGGTTTTTTTTTAAAAAAAAAAAGTTTTTTTCAAGCCCTGGCCGCGTTTGTTGTTTGCACTTTTTTTCTAGACGGGGAACATGAAGGAGCTTGCAAGGGGTGGGGAGAAAAGTGCAGTGTATGAGGCTGTCTGTGGTATAGAGAATCCACTGGTTGTCATGTAATTATTTGAGTAAACTTTGCAGACGCTCCCTGCTTCCTCGCTCCCTGCTTCCTCGCTCTCTGCTCACCCCCTCTCTCTCTCCCCCGTGACTCAGCATGCTTTGTTTATATTCTCTCCTGAGCAGATAAGAGGTAAGGAACTCACTTAGTGGCAAAACCCCTTTAAGTGCTCCTCCCCACTTTATCTTGCCAGTCTTTTGGTGCTATTCTACACAGTTTACCTATGTTTGGCAAATGATTCTGTTAGTCTTCCTTCGTTTGGACATAAGGTCTGATCACCATTTATGTTTTTACTCCAGCTTTCTTGACCTTGTATCATGTGATCCCAACTTTAACTATACACCACCAGCCCCGACATTCTGGCTAGTGACCCGACTATGCTTCTGCCTGACCCTTCAGTACTATGCTTAAACACCATCTGTGGACCTTGGCGGTGGTAACAACCTGGGATTTTTCTTGACAGCAGAGTCCAGGTCCCCTTGTGGGGGTTTAGGGTGAAGAGCAGGTGTTACTTAGACTGCACTCCTCAGCAAGGCCTTGCAACAAAAACCGCAGCTGACACAGTGGACCCACCTCTGTACATGACAAGGCCGCACACCCACAATTTACAGGACTTAAAGAATCTTTTGCTGACGTCTTAGTTCCATATACCACAGGACACCTTCATAGGTCTTGTGGAGTCAATGCATTGATGTGTTTTTGGCAGCATGAAGGGGACCTGCACAATATTATTCGTGGTTTTAATGTTCTGGCTGATCGTAGTATGCTGCAATATTTTAAACAGAAAATTTACGCAAAAGTTAAAAACAATGCTAGCTTTAATTTTTTGCTGACTATGTAACTTTAGCTGACATTCATCAAAGGAGGCGCTACATTTAAAGTAGCATCTTAGCCTATGTTTTCCCATTTAGTAAACTTTAGTAAATAGGTTCCAGATGGAGCTCAGGCTCGGGCATAATAATACCAGATATTGCAGGCTAGGACAAAACAAAGGATATGCAATTTTGTTACATGCTGGTATTTGGAAAATGGAGTTTGAAGTTTGCCAGAGCATTCCTCTCTAAAAGTACCAAGCATTACCCTGTGGAAAACAAGTCATTCAATTCATTGTATGTGTGTTTAGGTGAAAACATACCTTGGGCTGGCCATATATTTGACTGTCAGGCTTAGCGTTGCTTTCAGAAATATCCTACACGTGCTTCAATAAGAATCTTTCTGGCAAGAATGTGATTTGGCAAACTTTGCTTATTGGCACTTTCGAGTAGCAGATCTTTTACAAGATGAACAAATGCTTCAGTGACTTCAGTATAAAACTCAAATTATGTTGCCTTACTAAATTATAACAGTCTGTTGTGTTAGAGAACAATTATACAGGCAGCGACTAACCGGATGCTTTTCTGGTTACAGCTCACATAAAGGGCTTGTTCACACAGCGTTTATGGATCCGATGTTGGATCCGAAAATCGCATCCAAAAAACGCATTGGTGATCGGACCCTAAACGGTTCCAACACGCAGCTGTGTGTTTGGATGTGTGTTGGATGCAGCAAGATCGCACCCTATAGTTTATTATAGGGCTCCTGCTGCATTTTTGGGACCAAAAATTGACATGTCAGTTCTTGGAACGGATCGGGGAGATGGATCCGAAAGACGCAATGAGACACTCGCGTGAACGCCGATGCGTGTTTCATATTAAAAAGCAATGTAAATCACATTACTATTTGTGTTTGGGTCCATTTGGGGTCCAACAGACAGATCCAAAGACGCTTCTAAGGCCCCATTCACACCAACGGGTTTGCGGCGCGGGCGCTGGGCGTTGTCTCGGCGCAGGGTGGGGCATGGCTTGGGGCACGGCTTGCGGAGAGGGTTTGCCCCATGCAAATTAATAGGCAGGGGGCAAACTGAGCCGTGCTGGCTGAGAATTGACAGGAGAGTTCTCCAAAAACGCGCGGCAAGGCCGTGGCCCCAAAGCCCGGCCAGATCCGCGGCGTTTGTTTATTAACGCGGTTTCCATGTCAAATAAATTGGGTGCGGTTTTGGCCGCAGAAACCGCGTCGGAACCCGCGGCCAAAAACCGCGCCCAAGCCGCCGTGTGAACGGGGCCTAAAAGCATATAGTCTCACGGACCCAACACGCTGTGTGAACATTACCCCAAACACAGTCATACAGATTAAAATTAACAATAACGGAGTGCTGATCATGTGAGCACAGCATGTTTGGTCTTCAAAAGCCCCTACAATGTGATTGACAGCAAAAGACCCAGTTAAAAAAGGCCCATCCCCCCTTTTGAGGGTGCCACAATCATGATCGTCCTCAACAAAGGGGCTAAAAAAAAGACCTTTTTTGGGCCTAACAAAGGCCCCCAGGGCGCCCTGAGATCCCTGTCAGGTACCTGGCTAACCCTAGGCATACATTTTAGACCCCTATTCCCCAAGTTTTTTTTCCCCCTCAGTGGCATCCTCGGTCCCTTTGAAAAGGTACCACTGTCTGCAGAGGTTAGGGAGCTTTTGGGAAAACGTTCCAAAGCCTGTTTGTTTATTTTCTAATTGTATTTGCTTTGGCTTTATCTTACAGCAAATTAAGACTTTAGAAATCTGCGGTTTTTTTAAATTCCCCGCACCACCCCCACCGGGTGGGAAAAAAAAAAATGCGGTCGATTTCGAAACCTCCGGGGACCAGTACATGGGCTGCTGGGAAATCCGCGGGTATTCTATCTTCCGCCGTGGCCGGGGGGTTTCGTAGGGGAACCTGTGTTGTTTTGATACAGCACAGATTGTCTATTAAAGTTTCCAGGGGATACGCCGACAAGAATCCAGTGTGTGTGATGGGGCCCTTTATCCCAGAAAAAATTTGTGGAAAAACCATGAATTATGTTAGATTTTAGTGTCGATGATCCCGTAGAAAAAAAAAAAGAAAATTTTTGACCTTTAGGCATTTTCACACGGCTTATTCAGGGTAATTTCGGGGGATTTCACCCCCCAATTTCGCCCCGTGTCGGAATGGGGGCGGGGGAGGCAGCAGCCCCCCGGCCCCATAGAATTCTTATTCTCCCGGGGTATACGTGGAAAAATTGAATGTCACTTCTCTCCCCCGCTCGCCGTATTGTCCCAGAGGGGGAGGGGACGGAATCCAAGTTCTGTATGGAAAAGTGGATTCCATAATGATGGGAGGGGTTCACCCGTCATTCGGCAGTACGGCGCGAAATCAGCTGAAATCCCCTCCCCAAAAAAAGCCCCCTGTGAAATGCCTTAAAGTGATTTTTTTCCACCTGATCTGATATCAGGATGCGATAGAGGGAGAGAAGCAGAGTTTTGATTATAATTATAGGTTTATATATTTGCAGGATTTTGAAAAAAAAGGGAAACCCTGAAAAAAAAAGTTTAAGTATGTTATGCTATTTTTAGGTAGAAATTGGGCTCCATGTCATATAAAGCTAGATGTTACAGAGCTCAGTTTAAATTTCCCCTGTGCAAAAATATCTGCAGGTTTGCTTTTAGAAAATTAAATTAATTAAAAAAACGCCAAAAAAAAGTATAAAAAACCTGGCATAATTTTTACAAAAACCATGAGTCTGGTGATCACCCCAAAAATTTGTAGGTTTTGGGAAATTTTTGTTAAAGTTTTTTTGGAATTTCCCGTGATGAGCATTTGCCTTTGGTGTCCTGTATCGTTTTTTCCCCGTTTCCCCGCCAAAAGTTTTAGTTGTGTGACCTCATGCACACCCAAGGACATGTCCCCCCCGGCAAAGGTTTTCGGGAAAGGTTTTTTCCCGCCGGTTTGGGGTTTTTCCCGGGCCCCTGAAAAAAAAACCGGGGGGGGGGGGGAAAATGAGCACAATTTGGGGCTTATGGAAAACCTGTGCAAACAGTCCCCCCCCTGCCAGGTTTTGGGCCCTTGGAAAGGTTTTTCCGCCCGGCCCGGTTTCCCGGGGGCCCAAAAAATTTGTAGAAGAACCCAAAACTTCAGTCCGGTTTTCCCCACGGAAGATTTTGTTCTCAATGGAAGGGGGGGGGGTGTTCTTTCCCCTCATCGCGGAGAGAAAAAACCGCCCCACCTTTTGTGGGGTGGCCGCAAAACAGGAAAATACGGGGCAAAAAACCCGGCCCCCGGTATTTTTCCTGTGCCCCTGTTAAAAGCGGGTTAAAGGGGATTTTTTTTATGTTTGAAATTTAAAAGAAAAGGCCCCAAAATTTTAATTAATTGTTTTGACTGTTTAAAGGGTACTGTGGGCCCTCATAAAATCGCAAAAGGGCAACCTTTATAGGGGGGGTTTCCAGAATGGGGCAGCCGGGGGGAAAAACACTGGGGCTGCAAAACCCTTTTTCCGTTTTTTGGGCCCTTCTTTTGCACAAAATGTGGCAAAACCCCAGGGAGCCCACCTTTCCCCAACCTGAAAAGGGGTGTAATTACCCTAAAACCCGGACCCCTTTTTAATGTCCACCTGATCCCCCCAAAGGTTCTAGCGGTCACTTTCCAAAACAAAACCATGAAGAGTGGGAGAACCCCTTTATGTAAAATAACAAAGGGAAAGGGTTGGGTCTGTGGGGGGACGGGTATGGGAAAACCGTTTGGGGACCCCAGCAGCAGTTTCTATAGAAAAAAGAAAACCCGTAAAGTTACAGTTTTTTTAGTATTGTTTTTTTTCTATATACGCCTACTTATGTTTGGAAAAAGACAAAAAATTTGAAAGGAAAAAGTTGTTCGTTTTTTTCTTCCCATCTTTTTATTAATTTTTGGTTATTTTGCCCACTTATGGGCGCCCTTCTTTTGTTTCACTTTTTTTTTTTTGCCTTTTTTTTTGGTTTTTTTCCAAATTTTTCCCCTTTTTTTAAAATTTAAATTTAAATTAAAATTGGCTGTCCCTCTGTTGCATGTAATGGGACAAAGAAAAACAGCAGGGAGTGTCTAATAAGTAAAACCCGGGGGAAGGGGCCCTGAGCAGTGTGGATATGTGACAGTGAAAAAACCCGCCCGCAGCTGTCTAGATGCGGGAGAGGAGGGGCCCCTGAGCAGGTTCCCTTTGTGAGAGAGGGGGACCAAGGTAATAAAACCCAATTTTTGGTTTAAAATTTGTTTTTTGTTTTTAAAGGGAAAAAGGTTTTAAAAAAAAAAAAAAAGTAAACATTTGAATTTTTTTTAAAATTTTTTTAAAACCTTTTTTTTAACCCTTTTGGGGGCAACCCAAAAAGACTTAAAAGTCTGGGAAATCCCAAAAAGTGATTCTGTAAAAGGGTGTTTCCCAAACTTCTTTGCAAAGTTTGCAGCTGCATGTAGATTATGAAGCTGAAGAAGGGAGAGCTGTGAAAAAATTATCCC
>JAODAL010011184.1:0-101190 GCA_025379985.1 Phyllomedusa bahiana | reverse complement strand
AGCGAAAGGGGAAGGGAATCAAGGGTACAGTTTTTGGGGGAATTCTACCGTTTGAAAGGTTTCCCCTACGAACAATGACAATGGAAATTTCCCTCCAGGGTGCTCTCGTTTCCCAAATACGGAAAATATGGTGTGATTTTGTCTTTGTTTAGGCTGGCCGGGACCCTCGTTTTGAACCCAAAGGGTAGGGTTCTTAGAAAACACCGATTAAAAGGGATGAGAGTGCCCACTGGGTTTTGGTGGACCTTAATTTTCATGCGTTGTTTATCCATATTAAAAGGGTACCCGAAAGGGAACCCATCTCCGGGCAATCCTGCAGCACCTCCGCGGTTCCCCGTGGATTTTAGAATTTCAGACATCATCCGCAAAAGCCATAGTCCAAAATGGGGAATCCCCCAGATTCCATCAGTGGACGATTAGGCTTTAGATATACAACGGGGGGTCAAGTGCAAATTCAAAGAGAAAGGGGACAGGGACAAACCCTGCCTAGTCCCCCTAAACATATCTTGGGGGGGGTTACCAACCATTAACCAAAAGTTTGGGTAATGAGCTTCCCGAGTGTAGGGTGAAATTCATCAAACTTCTAAAAATGTTACATCATATGGGCGCCCCAATTTTTTTAAAAGGGCTATAATCCTAGTGTATGAAAACTTTTGACTTGCAAAAAAATAAAAAATCCCTTTAAAAAATTATCTTCTCATTACCGGCATTTGGAAAAATTTAAAAAATTTTGGAAATTTTCAATTTGGACCAAAACGGAAAGATATAGTTGATTTATGCCAGATTTGAAAAAACATCATTTGTGTTTTTTTATATAGTGATATAAATTCGGGTTTTTAAACTGTTATGGGGTTAATTTCAGGTGTGTGAACGTTAGATCAAGCTAACTATTATAGGCGTTCCCATTTGGTGTCTGGTCAGTTCGATTAGAGCCCTAAAAATTTCCCGGGAAACACGAAAAGAAATATGTTTTTTTTTATATCTTTAATTTTTTAAATGTTTTTGTTTGTGTTTTTTAAAATTTTGTAACTTTTTTCATGGGGCTGGAATTTTTTTTCTATTCTTCTGAGGGTCTCATACTTATAGTGCCAGCGGGGTGTCCTCCATAACAAATAGACCCAGCGATTTCCCCATTAATACATAATAGCCCCAACAGTGCTTCCTCATAATAGCGCCGGCAGAGTACCTTCATAACAGTCATGTAAAATATCTTAGAATGGGCCCCAAAAATATCTCCACTTTTGGGGCCCCCGGGGCCCCCCGACCGACACAAAGGTACTCACGGGAGGACACTCGCTTGCACTCTTTAATATAAAAAGAGCTCTTGCGGCACTTATATTAAGTGCACTTGTTTTAAAAGGGTACTTGCTGTAACTTTGTATGGAGAGCACTTGCTGTAACTTTAGTAGGAAATCACTCACTGGCACTATTGTGTATGGAGAGCACTCTGGGGCCCAAATTTTATGTCTGGGGGGCAACCCTGCGACTATGTTGTATGAAGGTATTTGCTAAAAACTATTATGTTAGAGAGTACTTGTGGCCCTTTTTTATGTTAAAGGGGATTTCTGCTGGCACAATTGTTTTTAGTAAAAGGGGTGAAAGATATTTGTTTAAAGGTGAAATACGTGGGTACAAAAAGTATTCCCCCCCTTTAAATTTTTGTTTCTTTCAGCCTTTTGGGTAAATCTAAAAAGTTAATTTTTTTGCTCCCTCTTGAATGGGTGTAGATTTTTTTTCAAATTTATTAAAAAGAAAAATGAAATATCACATGGTCATAAGTATTCAGACCCCTTTTCGTCACATTATTTTACTCAATGCTTCCATTCCTTCTGATCTTCCCTTTAGAGGTTTACTCCTTCATTTTGGGGTCACTGGTTTAATAAACTGATTGGACTTGATTTGGAAAAGGGACACACGTCAGAGCACATGGAACATGAGGGTTTAAAAACTGCCAAGGAGTCAGAGACGAATTTGGGGGGGCCCGATTGGCCAAGGTTACAAAAAATTTTGCGCATTTTAAGGTTCCTAGGAGCACATTTACCTCTTAATCCTTAAATGGAAGAAATTTGGGGTGACCCAACTCTTCCCCGACTTTGCCGTCCAGCCAAATAACAAACATGGGGAAGGCCGGTAGAGAAATAAAAAGAATCCCCAAGACATGTGGCTGGCTACAGAATGCGTTGGGGCTGGGAGAAAGTTCCCCCAAAACAACTATACGCAGCCCCCCACCAGCAGGGTTTATGGCAGAAATGTCGACAAAGCCCTCCTAGTGCAAGACATATGAAAGTCTGCTAAGTTTGCAAAAAAAAACATGAAGGACTCCCCCAATATGGAAATAAGATTTCTGTCTGATAGATGAAGATTGAACTTTTTGGTGTTACTTCTAAGTGGTATTTTTGGAGAAAACAGCCTGCTCTCACCTGCCCAAACAACCCAACAGGAAAATGGTGGTGGCAGCATCATGGATGGGGGGGTTTTTTTTAGCTGTAGGGACAGGGGACTGGGGTTCAATTTAAGGAAAGAGAATGCACCAAGTACGAGATATCCCGGGTGAAAACCCCTTCCAGAGGGCTCTGGACCTAACTGGGGGAAAAGGGTTCATTTTCCAACAAGACAATGACCCTAAGACACAGCTAAAAAAAACAAAAGCAGTGGTTGAAAAAACCTGTGCCCTTTTTGACGGGCCCAGCTGGAGCCTGACCTAAAACCCCAAATTTGGATTCGGAGAGACTTTAAAATGGGTGTCCACCAAAGTTCACATCCAACCCGGGGAACTGGAAAGATCTGCAAGGGAAAAATGGGGAAGGGTCCTAAAACCCGGGGTTAAAAACTTTTTGCTTTTCCCAAAAATACTATGGCTGTACTAGCTCAAAGGGGCTTTATAAAACGGAAAAGGGTCTGAATATTATGCCATGTGATATTTCAGTTTTTTTTTGCTTTTTAAAAATTTTTAAAAAAAATCTCATTTCTGTTTTTTTTCTTTTAAAATGGGGGGCACAGTGTACATTAAAGAGCAAAAAATAAAGTTTTGGGGTTTACCCCAAAAGGGTGAAATGAAAGAAAAAGTGAAAATTTTAAAGAGGGTTTAATCTTTTCCGTCCACGTTATATACAGGGAAAAGACAAGTATTTAACAGTACTGGAAATTTTCGTGTCATACAGAGGGGGAAACAGTTACTGCCTTGCTGTAAGAAGCAAGAGGGAAAAGTTCTGCTGGTGCGCCAAACATGAGTGGGGATTAGCCTCCCCCCCGTGTGTACAATACATTTTATTGAGTGTGGGATAATGAAGCCTTTACTTGCGGCAATTACGCACCACGATTAAAGATTTTATGGGGCTGGGCCCCCCCCTCCGGAGAGGTTCGCGTATCAGGGAGCGCTCGAAATACATAATGCACTGCGTCACGTATGCCGCGACGCAATACATGTGTGAACATACCCTTAGAGTTGTATACAGTTAAAGGAAGGCTTTTAGCTCCTGGCCCGTTCCATTTTAGTCTTCAAAAAGTTTAAAGTTTTTTTTAAGCAACGAGAAAAAGGGGGAAAAAACCTTTGCTGGTGATGCATTTCAGGCCGTGGTGGACACCTCAAAAACAGAAAAAATAAAACAACCCAAAAGGAATAAAAAATCAAGGGGACCAACAAAAGTTGGACAAATTTGGGGGACATAGAGAGGATGAAGTGTTGGTGAACTGGGATGGGGGTGAGCGCCAGTTGCCAGAATTCTGCATGACTGAACTGGGTTGAGTTTTATGAAGAGAGTCACATATGAAGGTGTTGTTCCTTGCCTTAAGCAAATTTGTAATGTCCACAAGTGATTGCAGCCGTGAGTAAATTTTCTGGAAAAATTGTTGTCTACTTTTATTCAATCGCTGGTGTACCACACAGACTACTACTCCACCCAACCATCCGCAATACACCATCAACCTTCATTTTTACATTGGGGGGCACTCTGCTGGTCAATATTGTGTATGGAGGACACTCTGCTGGCACTATTATGTATGAAGGGTATGATGCCGGCACTATTGTGTATGGAGAGCACTCTGCTGGACTACTGTGCATTAAGAGCGCTCTGTTAGCACTATTAAGCAGAAAGAGCACTCTGCTGGCACTATGGTATATGGAGGGCACTCTGCTGGCACTATTGTGCAGAAGAACACTCTGCGGGCACTGTTATGTTTGGAGGGCAACTCTTCTGCCACTATTAAGCATAAAGGCCACTCTGCTCGCACTATGGTATATGGAGGGCACTCTACTGGCACTATTGTGCATGGAGAGCAATCTGCAGACACTATGGTTATGAAGGTTACTCTGTTGGCACTATTGTGTATGCAGAACACTCTCTGGCATTATTAGTATGGAGGGAACTCTGTTGATCCCATTGAGTAGATGAGCATTCTGCTGCCCACATTGGGAGGCACTCTCCTGCCACTATTGTGTACGGAGGGTACGTTGCTGCTTAGTACCCTGTGGAGAGTACTTAGGCTGCATCTGGCTCACATGGAAACTTCCATTGGGTCCCTAAGCATGAATGGTCCCCTGAAATAGGCCTGGAACTGCTTTTCAGTAGAAAGGCGAGAAGAGGGCAGAAAAACAGAGTTATCTGGAGGCACTCTGCTGAAGGGCATTGTGTATGGAGGGCAACCAGCTGACAGCATTGGTATAGAGAGATTCTGCCATACCTCTCAACTTTGCAAAGAGGGACACATCAAGCCATGCCTCGACCTGCCCCAAAAACAAAACATGCCAACTTTTTAGTTGGGACACATTTTTAGGATTGCATTGTATTTCCCAATGATTAAATATTAAGTAAATTGTTTTGTAATATACAGCTAGGAAGCAATCAGATACTTTTTAAAGCAAGATAGTCAGTTTACTGATGCAAATCTATTTCCCAAATGAAAAAGAGGAACATTTATAGAGCTAAGAGGGACAGTGGGACAAGGGTTAAAAAAATAGGGACTGATCCTCCAAAATAGGGACACCTAGGAGGTATGCTCTGCTGGTAGAATTGTGTACTGAGAGAAACTGATGGCACTATTGTGTATAGAGAGCTCTGCTGGCACTAGTATGTGTGAATGGTATTCTGATGGCACTATTGTGTATGGAGAAACTCTGCTGGCACTGCTGTTATGGAGAGCTCTGCTGGCACGAATATGTATGAAGGGTATTCTGATGGCACTGTTGTGTATGGAGAGCTTTGTCACAGAAGCCCCTGCGACCCCCGTCCCGGGTCGCTAGGCGCATCCGTGCCCCGCTGCTGAGCAGCGCCGCTTACCGCACGTCGGGTCGCGGACGCGCTCGTTCACCTGCCGGCCCCGAGGTGCACTTACACGGCCACGCACCTGCTGCTGTATCTGTCCCTCGGCACGCGCGGTCCAGCTCCCTAGGGCGCGTGCAGAGTGCAAAGATCTTCACCAAGTTGGATTTGAGGGGGGCCTACAATCTGGTCCGAATCCGTAAGGGTAATGAATGGAAGACGGCCTTCAACACCCAGGGATGGGCACTTTGAGTAGCTGGTCATGCCATTTGGACTGTGTAATGCGCCTGCCGTCTTCCATGAGTTCGTGAATGACATTTCCAGGGATCTCCTTTATACCTGTATCGTGGTCTACCTGGTCAACATCTTGGTGTACTCTCCTGATCTAGAGACTCACCGCGTCCACGTTCGCCAGGTACTGAGGCGCCTACGAGCTAACGCCTGTATGCCACAACTTAGGGATAGTGCCTCTTTCATCCAGCCAGCCTTCCATTTCTGGGCTACATCATCTGACCAGGGCCTACGGATGGACCCAACCACGTTGTCGGTATTGTTGCAATGGCCACGCCAGTTGGCCTTCGGGCCATACAGCAGTTCCTGGTTTTCTGCAATTATTACCGGCAGTTCATCTCACACTTTTCCACGCTGGTGGCTCCATTGTGGCCCTCACGAAGAAAAAACGCAAATCCACGTAGCTGGCCCTCCGAGGCCGAGGAAGCATTCACTAAACTAAAAACTGCGTTTGTCACTGCATCTATCCTGTCGCGGCCGGATCCCGCGAAACCCTTCTCGCTCGAAGTAGACGCCTCGTCAGTGGGAGTTGGAGCAGTCCTCGCGCAAAAGGGGTCCACGGGCAAAACAGTCACTTGTGGTTTCTTTTCCAAGACATTCTCGCGGCGGAAAGGAATTTACACTATCTGAGACCGGGAGTTATTAGCCACCAAACTGGCATTGGAGGCAATGGCGTTATCTACTGGGAAGCGTGCTCGGCATCCCCATCTGCATCTATTCAGATCACAAAGAACCTCCAGTACCTCCAGACGGCCCCAGCGACTCAATCCGCGCCAAGCTAGGTGGTCGCTCTTCTTCTCCGGTTCATTTCCAGATCCATTTCCGTCCCGCGGAAAAGAATGTGAAGGCAGACCCCCCTCTCTCGGGCCTCCGGGGGTTTTGGTGAAAAGTGACCCCACTAATCCCCCCAAGGGCGTCTTGTTCCGCAGTTCCTCCCCCTCCAAGCCCTCCCGGGGGCATCGTAAGCCTGCACTTGTAGGCGTATCCTAAAGTTGGGGCATGCTCGTTGGGGGCCGGTAAAATCCGGGCTGAAAGGGTTTTCCTGATCCGCGGTTTCATTCGTGGCAGGCCTCAAAGGTGTCGGGAATCGTCGCCTGTACCCCTGTGCCCGCAAAAACAACCTCGTCACAAACCGGCAGGGCTATTGCACCCACTACCCATCCCTCCCCAAACAATGGTCTCTGTGGCGATGGACTTTAAAAACCGTTTCCCCTCATCCAGTAACACCGTTGCTGGTGGTCACAGACGGTTTTCTAAATGGGCATTTTGTCCCATTGCCGGGCCTTCTTCCCGCCCCGCGCCGGGCCGAGGGTTTTTTCACCCCCATTTTCGTTTGCACGGGTTTCCCCTGCAGATGGGCTGGGTCGGGGATCCATTTCTTTAAACTTGGGGGGGGCCCGGGGCTCAGCTCCAGGGGTTGATTTTTGGGGCTTACCACCCCCAGTCGAATGGTCAGGCAAAAGAGCAATCAGGTCTGGGTATTACCTGCGACTTTGTCTCGGCGGACGGGATAAATGGTAAACTTGCTTCCGTGGGCAGAATTTTCTTAAAATTTCCCCCTAGCCCGGGGGAGCCCGCGGGTCCCTCCCTTTACCATGTAGGGCCCGCTCCCGCCCCCTCCCCGTGGCCCCCTGTTAGGCCCCGGGCACGGTTTTGCGTTTTTCCCAGGAACATGGCATCTGGGCCCTAAACCCCCCAATCCCTGCTCCTGCTTCTCAGGCACGAAGGTAAAGCAAAAAAAGAAATTCCTCCCCAGTCTTCCCCCCTGGGTGCAAGGTATGGCTTCACAAAAATATGTTACGTAATCGGTAATTTAGGAAAAAAACATCAAAATCTGTTTCATATTTATTTTATTAAGTCATCATTTGTTAAACTGTTTTATGATAAAACCCTTATCGAATTCAATATATCTACACAGTTTCCTTGACCGAGGGCAGTGCTGCTAGAACCAGAAAGTAAAGGGCCCTTTCCCTCCCCCCCTCCAGATGATACGAGCGTTGGGAAGTGTCAATAGCAAGCTTATACTACATCAATTATAACTTGTCTCTTGAACCCACCAAAACCACAAAAAAATTTTATGTGATTAAAAATTCTATTGGAATGTAATTTACTGTGTTTAAAACTTCATTTTTTCATGTCCCACCCAAAGGGTTTTGGGTCAACTTCTCGAGCCCCCGGCTGCCGGGGCAATAATAATAAAAAAATTGGGAGGGGGTTTTTTTAAATGGATAAGGAGTGGAACAAGAGAATTTCCCCCCACCTGTTTTTAATCACTTGACAGTGGTCCGTGTTCAAACGCCCGAGCGTACCCGGGGGGGCGACGCCTTACATCGACTCACGGTCCTGGAGTGCCCGAATCACTTGGGGCCTTCACCCCACGAATCAGTAAGTTCACTGTTTTTTTAAAAAAATCCGGATTTATGTTTTTCGGACATTCTAGAAAAAATTTTTTGGGTGGTTTTCCCTCCCTTAGGAGACTTTTTTGTAAGGTTCGGTGTCCCTCAGGGTGTGCTCGGGACATGTATGATTTCATATGCGATACCTTTAAACGCCCCAATTAATGCCTTCTTTTTTGCTCTGAAAAGTATAGTGATGGATGTTATTTTCCTTTCGGTTCTTTTCGTGTAGGTCAGGAGCTGGGTCTGATGGAAAAAAAAAATTAATATCAGAATAAGGACCCGGGGTAGCGGACCAAACCCTGTCATAAGTTTTATAATTTAAATTTAAGATACAGTTTTTTAAAGTTTTGTTAAGACAGACGATCTGCATTCCTGAAGAAAGGGCCAATTTCCCAAACCTGTTTGTTATGACAGACGTCTGAAGAGAAAGGGTTAAAGACGCCAAACCTGTTTAGACAGAAAATCTTGGTTTTGTAACCCTTTATAGACAGAGACTTGGTTTTGAAAACCTTTTAGACAGAGGTCTGCTTTTTTTGGAATATTGAGTTAGCTGCTGCGAGCGAAGACTTTTGATTAGTGTTGGTTGTAGGGGCTAACCTCAACAAATGTGTGTTAATTTTTCTGTTTTACTTAGGTAAAAAAAAACTGCATTCGGGGTTAATTTTAATTCAAAGCTACATCACTTATCTTTCACACGAAATTTGGCGGTGTTAACCTTGGCTTCCATTAAAAGCATCTGTAAGGGGGTTGTCGCTGGGCACATTTTCTCCCCCTCGTGTATGCGTATGAAAAATTATAGCGTCAGTAAAAAGGGTGCAGTCGAGTATTTGATCAAAAGAAAAAAATAGAAAAATATTATATGAGACTGAGAGAAAAAGTTAAAGCTCTCTGAAACAGCAAAAAATCACGGAGATAAGCTCTGTGGGAACAACCTGAAAAAAATTTTCATTCTTACAAAGCATAATTACTTTAAAACGAATGTATAAAATAAGAAGGATTTGGGGAATGCATCGTAAAAAGATGAGTGCCCCCTTTCAAATGGCGACTTTCAATGTTGGGGGACTGAGTCATCAAATTCCATTAATGCTAAAAAGTTTGCGTAGATTGTGGGGGGGAACGTACAACACTGATCAAACCTTGTTTACCAACTCCTTCCCCCCCGGGTATTTCCCCCTCAGCTCCCGTCCCAAAACCCTCCCATTATTTTTGTCCCATTTTTTGAAGTCCAAACATTCTCTGTATCCGGAAGGAAAAAAAACCCAAAACCCCGCCCTTCCCATTCCCTGGGCCATATTTGTAGTCCTAATCCAAAAAACCCTGAAGTTCGGGGTTAAATTTAAAACACGGCCATTTGCTACACCCAACCTCTCTATCCACCTCCCCCCGGGGCCTTCACTTGTTATACTAATGTAAACATTGAATGCAACGTCGTGTCATAACGCCTTTGCCAGCACCCCCTGCAACATAACAAAAAACCCCCACCAGCCCGCAATCAAACTACCCCTTTTCTCACGTTCTAGGGGCACCCCCCTCCCCCGTACCGCTTTTCTGACTTCAATCTAATGGGAGGGAAATGGGGAGGAGGCAAATTGCCATTTTTTACAGGTGCCAGAACCCCCACTGCAATCCAAATTTTAAGGGCCCAAATTTTTTTATTGCTCACGCCAAACTGCTGCTTCTAAGGGGGTTAAACTGGATTCATATGCTGTGATGGGCCTTATAATAACGTATTCCCCAAAAATTTGTTCGTGCTGAAACAAAAAATTACATAATGTACTTAAGTGGCCCCGCAACAATTTTCCCAAACGTGTCCATACCCCTCATTTCTTTGCAAACTTTGCATTCCCCCAAAAGGATTTTACAGGCCTAAACCCCCGATTTCTTTAAAACAAGCCAATTCCCCCAGTACCCAAAAAGGATAGTGTATAACAGTTTCTAGGCCAAAGTCTGAAAACTACAGCTCCCCTTACTCAAAACCCCTATCTCCAGGACAAATTCACCTTACTCGGATTATAACCTCAGTTCTGTTCAAATGCACCCCATTCCCCCCCCACCAGAACCCGACTTCATTATGGGTTACCCCCCCCTTCGGGCACCCCCACTTACCGACTCACCATGGGTTCTTTTTCCTTTCCGGTTTTTACTTTTCATCCATCAGCACCCGCCCAATACCCCCGGATCAACCAATCTATGTGCCTTTTACACCCGAACAGTCAATTTTAAATTTTTGACCCAAAAACCAGACCCTGAGAAAAAACCCTATGGGATTTTCCGTGGTCAGCCGATAAAAAAGACTATTTTGCCTTTGGGAAAAATCATACCATGTTGCCCCGAAAAAGGGTGGGGATTACTTTTTTGGCCCTTTATCAATTTAGTATACAAGAAGACATGTTGTGGGACATCATACTATCATCTGGGGGGAGTTCTGCCGTGTTTCATTCTTGGGCCAGGAACGCTTGGCGAATCCTCTAATATCTTCAATTTATACAGTCCTACTCAATCCGTGGGGAAATTTTTTTACCGATTTTTCGCCTTTTTTCAGGGCCATGGATTTTTACGTGAACACAAAGCTCACAAAATCCTCTTTTCAAAGGCGTTTGTTTAGGTTTACTTAAACCCCTTTAGGGCTTTAAACAATCGAGCAAAATATGCAGAGTTAAACCGGAAATCAACTTTTCCATTGCTAAGGCACAGACTGATTCATCCCCAACAATGAAAAAAGTTTCACGTTCCCTACTTCAAGACTCCACAGGCTCTATAACTCAGCCCGACACCATATCCAATCAACCAATGCAAGTTTTCCCCCGGTTTCAACTACAGACTCCCAAACGAGATAACGGTTTGCGACCCTTTTCCGAACACCACCCCGGGGGGACAAGGCCGAATCAAAAACTTGTTTTATTTTAACCGATCCGGACATATCAGAGGCGTGCCCGCTAAAGTCGTGAGACAAAAGGAATCTTGCCTACCATGGCAGCAACTACCGCAATACCCCCAAACTTTAAACAATTTCAAATCATTATCAAGTTTTTGAATATCAACCGCCCAAAATTTAACCAACAAAACCAAAAGCAGACCTCGTCCTACAATAAAATCCCTTTTTGGACCCCAATTTCCAAATTTTAAACCCTAGTCAGTGCAAAAGAAAATCCCCAAGATCTCTTATCCGCCTTTCAAACCCCAAGACACCTCCTATCGTTCTCATCCATACGATTCCCGGGAAACCCATGTCTACCTTTTACTCAATGCTTCGAGAAACCCCTGTTAAATCATTTTGAACCTTTTTGACCGTTAATCTCAAATTTCCTTCCTTGTAGTACGGGGGCAGCCAGTTCGGTTTTGAAAATTCGACAATCCCCCGGGTCATCTTTCTCCCGCTACATTTATGCATTGAAGTGGTGGCGACCCCAACCCGACTCGCTTACCCACCCTGTGCAAAATTTGGGCATCATGGACTCCTGTATAAAAAACTTACCTCCTACTTTCCCCCTAACTGTTGAAGTGATCTTTTTACAAAAAGATGAATCATTATCAGATTAATTCTTCTGGGAATTTTTTTGGACTACAATACTCCCTTTACTTAAAACCTACAAGTGTTCCTGCCTTCATATGTTTTTTCCCATCAAGCAATACCCCCTGAACTTTTACAAAGTACTCCGAAGTTTGGTCTAAAAGGGCCCATGAGTCGGATCCTTCCCCCTCTCACCTGTAAAAGTCTTTTTGAAAGGGGTTAACCCCCCCTCGTTGCCTAATATCCCTTTAAAACATGATCAAGAAAAACTCTGGAGTACAAAACGGAACATTTTTGATATGGGGTACTCATCCACGCATTTCTCCCCCAATAACCCCCGGTTCCCTGTTCAAAGAAAAATTTTTCCTGGTGAAAACCCCCAAAAAACCAATTGATTCGGACCAGGAGCAGTATTGCTGTCACGGATTTTGGAACCCTGTGGTCCCCCAAAATTCATGTTTTCTCAGCCAAGTACCTTCTTTACTGCCCACTTCACTCTATGGTTTTTGCAATGTTTCTTCAGTGTCCCCCCTAACAAGGGCAATAACCCCTTCTGCTTTCCTTTCATGGGACACACCCCCCTGGACGAGGGGTTCAAAGGGGCACAGAACTCACCCCCCAGTTGACTCAAACCCCCAGGACATGTATAAATTCTTTGTTGCACCTGATTTTAACTTTTCATCAGCTTTTTTGATCTTTTAACATTTGGCATCAATCAAAAGCAAAATTTTCCCCAGTCCCAAACTCCCAAAGGGGGGTTCTAAGAAGTTTATTTCCCCGGGCATTGCATATCACAGGGGGCAAAACACCCTTTCCGTGATTGGAAAAAATGCGACTCATTTCTTCACGAACAACTAAAAAAAATACAAGGATTTCTAGGCCTATCACTTACTGTTTTCAATGGATACCCAAAAAGCCTCCCGTCTTATGCAAGTTTTACTTTCTTTCAAGGACTTTGTTACACTATGAACTTACTTGAGGCACAAAAAGGGGTTTTTAAAACCAGAAAAAAAAAAATTATCCTACAAGCTCCAGCTTGGGAATCCCGGGTACCAAAGCCCTTTTAACCTTTCCTATTTGAAGACTATGGCCAAAATTTTTGAAGTCCTTTACACAAAAACTGGAGAGCGTTAGACTTGCAATTAGATCCTGTTGCAGATTCCCTTTCTTGCCTCAGAGATCATTGCTGCAAGATTTCTTGAAAAAACTGAAGACACATTTTTGGGCCATCCGGGCAAAGTTTGGTCCTCATGATCACAAGGGATCCGAAACAGATGCAGCAACCCATTCAGTAAACAGCGCCATCCCCCGATACAATGCCCTTTATATGCCTGAAATGTCACTTTTAAGAGTGTACTACTTCAAACCCAGCCCCCCTCGTTTCCCCTCCAAGGGGAAGATGAAGATCAGCTACACAGATGAAGACAGACTGCAGCGGATGAACCTCTTCATGACTGCTTAACAAAGGAGGCTGAAACCTCCCATCTTCCTACTGTCTCTACATCCAAGTTGGAGAGCCCAGACTATGTCATCTTCACAGATGGATCCAGATATGCGGAAGATCAAGGATGATTCCATGCAGGATTTGCTGTGGTTACCTTGCAAGAAACCGTGAAGGCTGAATCTTGACCTTCGAGAATGCCAGCCCAAGAAGGTGAACTATGGGCTGTAATGGAAGCTTGTAAGCTCGCCCTAGAGAAGACCATGAACATATACACTGACTCAGCCTACATGTACAGAACAGCCTATAACTTTGGCCTGAAGTGGGCCCTGCGAGGTTTCCAGACAGCTAGTGGAACGCCCATCAAGAATCAAGAAGCCATTCAGACTCTGATGCATGCTCTCCAATTTCCAGCTCAAGTGGCCATTTTGAAGACTCAAAGCCCATGGAAGAATAGAGACAGTGGAAGTAGAAGGCACCTACAGAGCAGACTTGCCTGCAAAGGCCACAGCTCTCCTCTCAGAGATTATAGAGGAAGCCGGATTGGCTGTATATGTGCTGATCAAAGCAGATAAGAAAGGAAGATAATTTGAGAAGAAAGAGAATGTGAGAAGAAAGAGAATGTGATAAGAAAGAAGTAGAATGTGCCCGTCCATGTATGTTGGAAAGACAAAGCGTGAACTGAGACGCCGTATTTTAGAACATATTGGCGATATTACACATAAACGGGACTCTCCGGTCTCACGCCATATGAATACCTTCCACTGTGATAACCCATTTGCTTTATCCTTTTCTGTAATCGAAGTGGTCTCACCATCTCCACGTGGGGGAGACTTTGATCGCAAGCTATTACAACGGGAAACCCGTTGGATCTTCAATCTTAAATCATTGAAGCCAACGGGTCTCAATGATTTTTTGTCCTTTGCTCCATTCATTTAGCAAATTGTTCAATTTACTAAATATTGCATATTTATTCATCATCAGTATTAATATGTGGTATGGTGTGCCATAGTGCTCCATTATTTATATGTATCTTCTTCTAGTATTTTTTTCATTTATCATCTATATTTGAAATTCATCTTTGTATGTTAAAGATTATTTTTGCTTTATTTAAATTCAGTATCAACAAGCCATATTTTGGTACGTTATTATAGCTATGAACACCTACGTTATCTATTGAGTACCTCATTGGACCTTCAGTGTGGGACCTTTTACTTGGTCCATTACTAACATTCATCTGGTTAGTTGCACATAAGTATCCTGCTCTATGGGCTTGTTTTTATATCTATAGTACACTATAAAGCGCCTTTGTACTGCCACAATGTGTTTTTTTTTTTCTATTTTAGGTTCAGTATTAATAAGCCATATTTCGGTATATCATACACGTTGTATATACCTATTTGAACTCTATAGTATCTTATAGGATTCTTAGTTTGGATCTTTTATATGGTTTATCACAAATATACAACTGTTTAGCTGCATACAAACATTTTGCTCTATAGGCTCGTTTTTTACAATTATAAAATATTGCTTAGTGCCTTCACTGCCATTTTGTATGTTTATTTTCTGTTATTCAAGCCTCGGCTCAGTCTGCGATATTGCAGTCATTATATGTGCCGTCGGCGCTGCTGAGCATGCGCCGGGTGACAGCGACATTGCATCTTGGTCTATGTAGTTTATTTAACTGTTTGTTTCTTCCTCCCCGCTACTGTACATGCACGAGGCATTTTCCGGTATTGTATGCCGGACCTTGTAGTTCTAACACCTTTGAAACATTTTTTTTTTTTTTTTTGGGCGTTTGCATACAGGGCTCTGTGGTAGTCAAGGGTGCTAACGGCTGATACTAATTGGGTCTAATTTGCCTGGCTATATATGTGGCTTGTGATTCACTGAATTTGTTACTGCTTGGACCTGTCTCAGTAATCAGATAGCGGGGATCTGTACATGACTTATCCTGGACCCCGACCACCATCTTACCAGCCCTGTTTTCCATCATTAAGGGACGTGAGTTATATTTATTGCATACATCTTGTTGATTTTTTTTTTGATTTTCCGTTTTGTTTTTATCAACTGCAATTTTTCCTGATGCCCCCATATCTAGGGGGAAACGGTTGGAATATTGGAATATTTATGCGTTATTGATTATCTTCCTAGGGACGCATCATTCAATTCATAGTATTTTGAACTAAAACGTTATTGTTGTTGTATGTTATTTATCACAGCACTTTTTTTTGGTTGTGCACTCCTTTTGGTTATGTGTTTTTTTTTTTCTTTTTTCATTTGATGTAGCTAGGGACGGGGGTTAGTTGGGTTTCCAGTGGGGGGGCGCCCTTTTTGGGGCGATTTCCCATTTTTGAGGCAGACAGGTCTTTGTGGGTATATTTGAGGGCGTTTTTTCGTTTTTTTTCCCAAAACCTTTTTTCATTTGATTAAAAGTTATGTTTTATGTATTTTTTTTTCTAGGGTTATACTGTAGTTGTTTTGGTTTAGAATGGGGATAAGAAAAAGGAAAAATGGAAAGAAAAAAGGGAGAAGGGAGAAGAAGGAAAAAAGGTGAGAAGAAGAAAAAAGGAAAGAAAAAGGGTGAGAAGAAGAAAGAAGGAAAGAAAAAGGTGAGAAGAAAGAAAAGGAAAGAATAGAGGGGGAAAAAGAAAAAAGAACCAAGGCAAGTCATTGAATCCGGTGTTAACCTGTTGAAAAATCTCAAAAAAATCGAACAAGCCCGAAGGGGGAAAGGGGGGGGAAATTGGGAGCAGAATACACCAAGATAGATTCTAGAGGAAAGACAATAGATTTTTGTTTCCCAAAGGGGCTTTTTACCAGCTGTAGTACCAGGGCCTGGTACACCAAAGAGAACTAACCAATGTTTTCTTCAATCAAAAGTTTTCCCTAGCACCCAGAATTTTCTTTCCCCGGCAAGTAGCCTGCTACAAGTTGTGAAATAAAAATATTTTAAAACCCAGGGGGACTGATGCCAACACAAAGGAATATTTAGCAAACACTATACCCTCTCAGTGGATCCAGATTGAAACATTGAATTCCCCAAGAGGGGAAAAAGTAAAAGTAGTGGTAATGAATATTTTTCTCATAGGGCCCCTAAAGTCTACCCAGAAACCCAAACATGACTGCCAAAATTCAACGTGAAAAAAAAACTTTGACTGAGTTGAGACGTTTTGGGGATCCCTGGGTTATTAAATCTGACTAGGGACCTCCCTTTACTGCAGAAGTAACCAGGACTTTTGGAAAATAGGAGCTGACCTCGACGTACACCCCTACCACCCCAAATCCAGCAAAAAGTGGAAAAAATGAACGCCACTCTGAAGAAAAAATTCTAAGGCTGCAAATAAACATCTCTTCCCTCCCCAGACCCTAACCATTACCCTTTTCTGTCAAATACCCCAGCAGCCCCACTGGTCTAAATCCTCGGAGTGTATTCTCGGGCCCACCCGATTAGGGAGGTTTCACACATAGCAGTTGAGTGCAGGGAATATACCTTCTAAAATATTTAAAAATTGTGAATAAATTTGAAACTAATCCATCCATAGGTTCCCCCCTTCCGACCAGCCTGATAAAAGCTACATCCTGGTGATTTTGTGTGGGTGCAGAAAAAACGTCAGAGTTCTCTGGAGCCCAGATTTGCCATACCAAGTACTCTGTTTCCCCCAACCTCAATGAAACTTAAGGGAAGACCCACTGGGTGCATGCTTCACACTGCAAGAAAGTGCTGGGGGAAAAATAAGTCACTGAATTTTCCTTACCTTTCATAGTTGTCTAGAGATGGGGTGTAAAAATGAAAGAGGGCCAACAAGGGGGTCCTGATAATTTTAAAGCGGGGGATCGGGTAAAAGCAGGGTTTGAATCATTACGCCCCAGATAACAATAAAAAAAGTATGGCGGGTAAATTACATCTATTATGATCAACAGAGGTTTGATAATTCCCCCGGTGCCTTACAAGGTATCTAAACAATTAAGTGCCCCCTCCTCATGCTCTCCAGAATCATTGGGGTTATGAGATTTTAAACAATCCATAGATGCCTCTGGGGGGACTGCTGAGGTGGCCCCCGGGCGGTTTTTGGGTCACAGTCTCCTTCCATCAAAGGCTCGGGGAGGAGGCCGGCGGTTGCTTGTTAAACCCCCCTTTGGGATAAAGCCTGACGGGTTTCAGGGGGTTCAACCCCATTTCCACCGGTCCCCCCTGCGTTAAGGAGAGTGCCTTTCCCCATTCTTTTCATTTTAGGGAAGACACAATCCCTTTCCCGCCTAGGGGGGGTGTTAGAACAGTTTTTGATATTTTTAGGGGGGGGCCGTCAAGTGGGTTTTTTAAGGAAAAAAAAAAAAAGTTTTTTTAATTTATATTTCTTATTAAGCTCATCAGATAGTTTGTTAAACTGCTTTTACTGCTATTCATCCCTTATCGAACTATCAGATATATCTCCACGCTTTTTCCCTTTAGACAGATGCAGTGTCGCTAGAACCCAAAAAAGTCAAGGCCCTTCCCCCTCCCCCCAATGATACAGAGCATTTTTGGGAAAGTGTCATACACTAATGCTTCATAGTTCATGAAAAAAATAATTGTCTTTAGCAACCACCAATTAAAACCCAATTGTAGTGATAAAATATCATGTGATTAAAAAGTTTTATTGGAAAGTAATTTACGTGTTAAATTTAGATTTTATGTCCCGCCAAGCGTAGGGTCATTTTCTCGACTCTGGCTGCCGGGAGCAATAAAATAAATTAAATTTTGGGGGGGTATTTAATTGGAAAGGGTGGAACAAAAAAATTTTCCCCCCCTGATTTAAACATTGACATCACAAAACTGGGGCCCGCTTTTGGGACCCTTTTGAGGTCCTTAAGCGCATTAAACCCCTGCCTATAAACTCCCCTCCACCTACCATGGCCCTCCCAAACTCCTTTCAGTCTCGCTACTAAAAACTTTGGGCCAAAACATTTCTCTCGGAAGGCGCCCCCCGTTTTTTGGTGAGCCTTAATGGATTTTTTTTTCAAGGAGATCTTGGGGAGAGGGGGATAGAGGGAAACGATATTTTCTGTTGATTGGAAGGGGGTTTGGGCCCCAGGAAAGGGTTTTGGGGCCGAAAAAACATTCTGAACCTTAATAATCCCGAAATTCCTTCGAAATAGGGGGGGCTAAAGGGGGGGGGGGGACTGTCACGGATGCCCCAGCACCCCTTTCCCCCGGGCGCGGCGCCTTCCCTGCCCCGGTTTTAGCAGCACCGGGTCCAGCCGTGGGGGCGGGGGCAGTGTTCCCCTGCCCGGCCCCCAGGTCACTTTTCCCGGGCCCCGCTCCGCTGCTCTGTCCCTCGGGTGGCAGTCCGCTCCCTAGGGCATGTGCATGCCGGCTTTTAAATTTAAAGGGCCGCGCACCGGTAAAGGCTTTTGCCCGGGCGCGACCCTATTTAAGCCGTTTTCAGTAACCTGCCCTCTTTAGGCCCCCTTGCTATTGAAAAGTATTCTGAAAGTCTTTCTGTTACCGTGTCCATACCTTCTTGCTACGTCCCTCGACCACAAACCCTTTCCGCCGCCCCGACCTTATTGCCTGTCCCGACTTGACCCGCATGACGATTATGTAACGCCTAACCTTGGCCCCCACCGCGGGCAAGTCCTGCCAGTGGAAGCGAATGGGAATCCCGCCGCAGCAAATCCATCCCCGCTTTTCGGGGGCCCCGTGAAAACCCCGGGCCTATTAGATTCCCCTCTCTGGCGTGGGCTTCCACCATCGCTTGCGGTGGTCCAGCGGATCCACTACCCTGGTTCTTTTCAGCTCTGTGGCTAGTAGCTGAAGGGTATTCCAGTCACTATTGTGTATGGGGGGAAATCTGCTGGGGTTATTATGTATGAAGGGTATTCAGCTGGCACTATTATGTATGGAGGGCACTCTGCTGACATTATTGTGTATGGAGGGCACTCTGCTGGCACTATTATGTATGGAGGATATTCTGCTGGCACTATTGTGTTTGGAGGGTACTCTGCTGGCACTATTGTGTTTGGATGGTATTCTGCTGGCACTATTGTGTATGGAGGGCACTCTGCTGACACTATTGTTGGCACATCTGTTGGCACTGTTGTATATGGTGAGCTCTGCTGGCACTACTATGTATAAAGGGTATTCTGATAGCATTATTGTGTATGGAGAGCTCTGCTGGCACTAGTATATAAGAAGGGTATTCTGCTGGCACTAATATGTATGGAGGGTACTCTGCTGGCACTATTTTGTTTGGATGGTATTCTGCTGGCACTATTGTGTATGGAGGGCACTCTTCTGACACTATTGTGTATGGAGGGCACTCTGCTGGCACTAGTATGTCTGAAGGGTATTCTGCAGTCACTATTGTGTTTGGAGGGCACTCTGCTGGCATTATTATGCATGAACGATATTCTGCTGGCACTATTATGTATGGAGGGCACTCTGTTGGCACTATTGTGTTTGGAGGGCACTCTGCTGGTACTCTTATGTATGGAGGGTATTCCTTTGTCACTATTGTGTTTAGGGGGCACTCTGCTGGCACTAATATGTATGAAGGTATTCTGCTGGCACTATTGTGTATGTTGTGTATGGAGAGCACTCCTCTGGCACTATTGTGTATGGAGAGTATTCTGCTGGCACTTTTGTGTATGGAGAGCTCTGCTGGCACTAGTATCTATGAAGGGTATTCTATTGGCACTATTGTGTTTGGAGGGCTTTCTGCTGACACTCATGTATGGAGGGTAGTCTGCTGGCACTAATATGTATGAAGTTATTCTTCTGGCACTATTGTGTATGTTGTGTATGGAGAGCACTCCGCTGGCACTTCAGCTTTCGATATCACAAAGACCTTCTACGCGTGAGGTTTACACAGATAATTGCCTGGCATTACACTGGAATATTATACTTTACTGTGCACAGTCCGGCCGCACATGCTCAGCTGGTTACTTTCCGTTTGTTCTGTGTCCATTCTTTCTTCTACCGGATCGAGCTGTCTGGTCGATTCCTCATGTCGTGTACGTCTACTAATCTAAGGGCTGCACCGCTGTGAAAGGCAGAGGGCGCACTATAAAAATCGGCCCTCTCTAAACGCAGTCATGTTACCGGAAGTGTTTACTTCCAAGAAGTTCTAGAGTGCGGTGTGTGTCAAGCATGGAGTCTGCTGAAGTGGACGCTCTTAGGGAACAGATCCGGCAGAGAGACGCCGAAATCCAGAGACTGAGAGAGCAGCTCGATGCATGCCATGCGGTAAATACATAGTGTGTTCTCACAGTGAGAACATGCATCTTTATGCAATTTCCAATAGAAGCCTCTGGATGAAAGCGCAACTACACGCGGACAATGGATACCGTGGCTATACACAGCTATTTCATCCGACCCCAATGCACGCTCGCTCAGCCGCGCATGCGTTCTCAAAGGGGAGAAGGCTATAAGCTGCTGCGAGACACTCAGGTGACAGGTTCTGTACCCCAAAACTTGTATGTGCTTTAGATATTCATAACATATCCCTGAAATCAGCAGGTTTCTCTGTGTATGCTCAGCTTTAGGTGCAGTATGAAAGCATGGTGCAGTGGTGGATCCGACCGCAGCACCTAAGACCCCCATTCACATCACATTTGTTACGTTTGTAACAAGCTCTAAGAAGCTATTGATGTACTGTATTTCCCAAACGTAACCGTTTTATGTCTTTGACACAAGTGTGGGTGGCCCTGCTTTTGTGTCTGATACATAAAGCAAGTTTTCTTGGGAAATATAACAAATGAAATCTAAGAGACTGCATTTTCTGTGTAGATTCAGATGGCTCAGCCCCGCCATGGTACACTACTCACAAAAAGTTCTTTGGCTTTTGGTTGGCATTACAGGATGTACATAACTTCTTGAATTTTTCCTTTTTTTTTAAAGGAGACCATCTCTTACCTTTAGAATGCACATGTCCAACTGTACTTTTTGCACAACTTGCTGATCTCTAACAAGGAGCTTAAAGGGGTTGTCTAGGGCTGTTTCGCTGAGCCAAAAGCAATTTTATATTCATGCATCCTGTCTGTTCCTGGTCAGGCTGTGAGTGGATCTATAGCAGTGACTAGCATATCAGCTGGATATTAAAGGGGTTTTGCCACGATTTTATTTCATACCTCATGCATTGAGCTCTGTGTGCTCAGAAGGGGGCGTGTGTGATTTGTTTGAATTGCATATTCTATGACCCAACAGGATGACATCACCAGGCCTTTCCTCTCTGTAGTCAAAGAAAGGTCTATTTATGTATTAAGCTGAGTAGCTCAGAGGTAAAGTTTTTGCCTCACAGCACAAGGGTCCTAGGTTCAAATCCCTGTGGAATTTTTTTTTCTCTTTATCAATGCACAGGCCTCATTGAGGTTTGTTTTATTTTTTGTTTATGTGCACTGTTTGACTAATTACTAAGGAGTACAGAGGATGGGAGTAGAATGACAGCACCTGGGATTTGAACACTAAGTAGCTGCCTGAGAGAATAGGTGATATCTGAACAGGTGTGACCAGGACTGACCCCTGGAGACGAGCTGTAAACAATGGATCACTAAAGGAGCAGCTAAAACAAAAACGGTGCAGAACTGTTAATAATGATGAATGGTGAAAATGTTTATTATTTAGTTTGGAAGTATTCCCACGTCAATTTTACTTTGTGGCAAAACCCCCTTTAACAGCTCTTCTAATAGCACTGCCATGAGAGCAGAAGATGTTATGTTTAAATGCAGAGCTACAGAGTGCAAAGGAGATTAATTACTTGTTTGCAATAACGCACTGTTCTAAAGCAGCTGGACCTGTGGTGACCTCGCTCCCTGCTATCAGATAAGACAGAGCTGAGCGAGAAGGGGAGACCAGGTCAGTAACCTAGAGAAACTTGTGTGCTCTCAGAGTTAACATCTATCTTATCTCCTCAACAAAGCTACAAAAATAAAGCAATCTATTTGGAAAAACTCTTCCATTATTGGTCCCTACATGTTGTAGTGAGACAACCCCTTTAATGGTAAAATTCACTACAAATGTTTCCCTGAATCGCTCAATAAATTTAGGAGAGCAATTTGAATTGGGATATAAATAGTCCTCCTCATCATGCTGTTCACAATTTGATGACATTAGACTGAGACATACCTTTCAATTGATCAACAGTACTTTGCCAGTGTGGGGCTTCAAGCAGGACGCATTCAGATAGAAGTGGCCATGGAGCTTAGTGTCATCAGCAGGTTGCAACAGACTGGAAGAGTCACAGCAAGGCAAAGAAGTGGTTGTCCTTTGTCTAAATCACACACTGACTGCTTCATTGTAAACTGTGGAGTCGGTGTCCATTTTGGTGGAATCGCTATAAAATGGAGCAACTCCAAAAATACATAATAAATTTGGTCTAGTTTGTTCAATGCAGTATGTGGTGAATATCTTTTCATAAGTGTTTGGGGAAAAGGGTAACAATATTTTGAACTATTGACTTGTAGGGCCACATGTATGAAAACTGTCTAGGTCTAAAACTCACTTTGTTGCCCATAGCAACCAGAGTGCCCCTCATTTCATGTAGTTCTCTGGAAAAATGAGGGGCCCTCTGACTGGACATGAGACGGCCATAATGATGGTCTATAAAATTATGGTAATCTGATACATAAATTTGACTTGTAACTATTTAGCATATGCTTAGTTATGTAGATTCTTGTCATGTAACTGTTACTGTTTTGCTACTGGTGGTGGGACAATCTTTTTCTTGTATGCTACAAATTACAACCTGTTCTCACATTCCCTAATAGCTAAGTGTGTTATTAGGTTGACTCCCAAGCAGAAAGTCAGTTTTTCAAATTGAGGAGCTGTTATGAATAAGATTTCCCAAGAAAAGAGACACTGCATCATCAAATTGCCTAACTGCATCATGTGAGGCCATGACAGCTGGAAGAATATGAAATGAAGTCCATCCATCCATTCCAAAGCCAAGAGGTTGACGTCCAGGCAAAATATCAGAGTTAACAAGTCGCTCATCATAAGCTCTATCAGTTCTAATGCGACAGACATGGTGAAGGTGGCTCGTATGTTTCGTATGAGTGAGACTAGTTGTCCATGCATTACACAGGTCTGGAATGATGGCCCAAAAAAAAGGGGAAGAAGCCTCGACTTCAGTCTAGTCATAAGAAGCATTGGCTCGAGTTTGCAAAAGAGTCTGAAAAAATGGAAGATTGGAAACAGGGCTGTGGAGTCGGCAAGCCAGAGTCCTGACTGACTCCTGACTCCCACATACATGGTGCATGTTGAAGTCATAACTTTACTGTAGTAAAATGGTTACATCTGGCTTTTTATCACTTTATGATACAATAATCAAGCTGTTTAGGTAGAACAGACACTGACAAGCAAAAGGAAAACAATGTTTTGATCTTTTGAATGTGTAGAAGAGGCCTGCGGACAGATTTTGGTCAAGATATGATTGAATCTGATTCAGAGCCCAGAAGGATTCAGGCAGAGCTGAAAATCAAAGGCGGATTTCCCAAATGCTAACAAATAATAAAAACTAACATTTAGATTTTTAGGAGCAAAACAGTAACAATGCATTTACATGACAAGATTCTGCAGAACTAAGCAGATGCTAAATACTTGCAAGTCACATTTCTGTATGCTGACTGTATATAAAATTGCTCTTTGCACTACATCAAACTAACTGGACCAACTTATTATATATTTTGGGAGTTTGAGTCGGTCCATTTTATGACGACTGACTCCACAGCCCTGGATTGGAAACGGGTGATTTGGAGCGATGAGATGAAAGTCAATAGACCAGGCTCTGATGGAGGCAAATGGGTCTGGAAGAATCAAAGGAAAAGGGGTCTAACGGATCAAGAAATTGAAGTTGTTGTTTTCAGCAGAGGAAGTCTGATGATATGGTGTTTCAGAGCAGAAGGCGTTGGATACTTAGCCAGGCTTGATGGTGGTCTCCATGCTGAGCTATTTGCGAGTATCCTACAAGATGAGTTACTTCGTATGCTTGAGTAGGTTATGAGAAGAGCGACAGTGTTCCAGCAGGACAACTTCCCGAAGCATATATCAAGATTGGTGAAGAAATGGTTCAGTGACAATGAAGTAGAGTTGCTGCATTGGCTCCAGACCTCAACTCAATCGAACTCTAGTGGGCAGACTATAAGCAAAAGCTGTATTCGTAGCCAAGTCAAATATGCACCAACATTGGGAACATGTAGAAGAGACTTGGGATCAGATTTTGGTCGAGACATGCTTGAATTTGATCAAGAGCCCAGAAGGATTCAGGCAGTTTTGAAAGCCAAAGGTGGAATTGCAAAATAATAAAAATTTACTTTTTTGCTCCCAAAAAAACAATGGTTACATGACCAGAATCTACATAGCTAAGCATATGCTAAATAGTTCCAAGTCAAATTTATGTATGAGAGCCAAAATGACTCTATAAAATGATAGTAATCTCACTTTAAAAGCTATAGTGGGATATGGAGCTTGAAAGTCAATGGTTGAATACATTGTCGTTCTGTTTTATTCCTGATCTAAGGGTGACATATATGAAACTTGGCACGCTAGTTCTAAATTGATAGAGGAGTGTAGAATGAGTGTGTATTAAAGAATTAGAGTGTAAGGCAGCCTTTTAGCCATGGTAAGGATTTGTATGGCACTTTTAGGCCATACTTTGACGCATTTATGCTGCATTTAAGTGTCGTGTCTAGTGCAGATTTTGCATAAGATTATTCATACATCTGTTGGACAGAACTGCAACTTTTTTTTTTTTTTTTTTTTTTGGCTCAAAGTATTTTGAGATCTGGCACAGTACGGTTAATACATGTCACCCAAAAAATTTTTGTTGAGCAGAATGTCTGCTGCACTTTATGTAACAGAGAAGCTTCACTACTGAGTATGTACAATTCGAAGGAAAAAAGCACTAGACAGGAATGCCTGCACTCATCTCGGAATCAGGGCTGTGGAGTCTGTGTCCATTTTGGTGGAGTCGGAGGTTTGGCTTACTGATTTATTGTAAACATTGCCCTGTGGAACCGGATGATGAATGATGCACAACTTCAAACACGTTTAAGGGAGGTGAGGGGCATTTGTAACAGTTTCTGTGGTACCTGAGGTGACCTAGCACTCTCCTGGACGTCTCCAGCATCTTTGGTGGCTATCGTTTCTTTTCGGAGTGAATCGACTTTCGTCACTGAACAGCACTGAGGACCACTTGTCCATTGTCCAGCATAGATGCTCCCTGGCCCATGCAAGACGATGGTGCCTGGTTAGGTCACCTAGCATGCAGACCACACTGATGTAAACGATTGTGAATGGTCTGACGTGACACTTGGTTGCCTCTCACCTCCCTTGAATGTGTCTGGAGTTATGTGACATTCATCATCCGTTTCCCCATGGCATTGTTTTCAATGAAGCGGTCGTCAGTATGTGATGTAGCCAAAAGACGTCCACTTATTTTCCTTTCTGTGACTTCCAGTATCTCTGATACAACTTGCTGATGACACTCTGATACCCAAAGCTCAGTGGCCACTTCTGTCAGAGCATCCTGCTTGAAGCCTTGTAATGGCAAGGTACTGTTGATCAATTGTACGGTGTTACCTTGGTCTCATGAGGTACAAATGTTAACTGCAAGATGAGGAGGACTGTTTAAATCCTAAGGGTGTTTTCAAACAGCGCAGTTTTAACTGCACTCCAATTAAATTGTCTTTATTACCAGCAAGCTTCTTTCAGTTGCCTAAACTGTTCAGAAAGGTATTTCAAGTATGTAATCAATTACTGTGTTTGAAATCTTGTGGATTTACAAACACAGATTACTCACTTTCCAAACAGTTTAGAGAAGTGAAAAAGCTTGCTGGTAATAAAGGCAGTTTAATTGGAGCACAGTTAAAACTTCACCAAAACTGCGCTGTGTGAAAGCACCCTAGTTCAAATTGATCTCCTAAACATTGTGACTCGGGTATCAAATACCTGTTGCGTATTTTGCCATTAAGCTCTTTGTTAGAGATCAGCTAATTATGCACAAAGACCTGAAACATTGATCAGTTGGACATGTGCATTCTAAAGTTGAGATGGTCAAATGATATGATCATTCTGAAATTTCAACCCAAGCCAAATATCACTAACTTTTTGTGAGCAGTGTTTGTCAGGATAACTGTTTCAAAGGCGAAAAACATGATGTGCGTGTGGCTTAAAGGAAACCCTGTCTCATTGCACATGCAGTGACTGCCAGCCTTCTTTGTATGATTGCGTATACAGAGATCGCTGTCAATAACTGGTAACACCACCCACTGAACTCCTTAACCTAGAATAAGCAGAGATTGGAATTACTAAAATACAAGTTTTACTTAATCTTTGCCCCCAGTACAGTATATCAAACTGCTTGGGTTCTCTATAACATGTCAGCAGACTAGATACCTTTTTCAAAGGGGTTGTGTGAAAACCCTCCAAAAAAATAACACATGAGGACTCCTAAAGATGAGCAGTATCTTTTTTTTTTTTTTTTTTTCCCCTTCCCGTTCGTGTTTGCCTTTCTGCCTTCCCAGATCCTAACTTTATTTTTCCACCTACCTAGACATCTGAGGGCTTTTATTTTGCAGGACAAGATGTGCTTTCTAATGGTATCTTTCATCATGCCATAGAATTTTTGGGCAGTTTCCCAGTATATTCTAAGTGAGGCAGAATGTGGGGAAAAAAAAAAAAAAAAACGTACTTGCGCAATGTTTGTCGGAGTTTTGTTTTTATGGCGTTCAATCTTCTGTACAAAAGATGTGTCTTCTGCATCCTACAGGTTGATACGAATCCAGCAATACCAAACATGTAGTGTTTTCTTTGTTTTGGTACCATAGGGGATAAATGATGTTATATTTTAATAGAACAGACTTTCTTTGATGCAGCAATACCGGTTATGTGTAACTTTTTTTATTTTTATGGAAAATGTGGGGTGATTGGAACTTTAAATATTTCACCACTAAAGGGCACGATCATTTATACAGCCTAGTGCATTGTATAGACAATGCAATATGGTGTACAAAAATGGTGGTTTTATTTTTTTCCTGCCCAAGTAGAAAACATGACGGCGATGGAGGCTTTCAACTGCCATGTTAACCAATTGGGACCATGCAATCTCGCCGTGGAGGTCCTGGTTCGGGGTGCGCAGCTCCATCCCGTGCGGTTACCGGTGGGTGTCAGCTGCAACAAGCCTTTGCGTGCCGGCTGACACTATGATGTACCTGTCATGCACATGTATTTATATGTGTGTCAGGTTGCATACGATACAGATTTATTTATTTTTTATATATTTATTACTGCCATATCACCTTGCAGTCCCTATCTCCCTGTAATACTATTGTACTGCCAGATTACAGCCAGAAAGGGTACCTCCCATCTCCCTGTAAGGCTATATCTACATAACCGTGATTTACCATCTGATTTGGATTCAGTATGTAGCATCTGCAAAAATCTGACTTTAAATCATCCCCATATACCTCAATAGAAAATCCCAGCTGTAGTCTACAAAGTTTGGATTTTTGGAGGTTGGATTTCAAAACCCCTGGTCAGATGAAAAAGTTTCTATTTTCTGACAAACTTTACTATAGAAATCTATGAAAAACGACCAGCAAGTACTTATTCGTTTTTGCCACATATACACTTCTAAACTCAAGTGTTCAATGATTATTTTAAAACCAACAGAAAATCTGCAGCAAAAAACTCACTTTAAAAATAAACAAACAAAATAACCTTGTTTGTGCAAAATACTAAAATACATGTCGGACAACGCCGACTATTTTGTCCTCGACGTGTGAATGTAGCCTAAGGGTATATTTACATGCTGTCTTTGCGGGATATATTTTGGGGTGTAATAGTGCTGTTATACTGCAAATACGGTTATTCATAGCTCTCATAACTAAAGTGAATGGGGGCCGTGCCAGAGTGTTTTATAAGTATGTGGAGACCATACTTCAAACCACCTGGCATATAGTGGCACGCACAGGGGGAACGCCGTATGAACATACCTAAGGGTATGTTCACACAGCGTTTTTGGATACAACTTCGGGTCCGTATTGCACCCGAAAACCACATCCAAAAAATATAGCGTCAATCGGATCGCACCCTATACTTTACCATAGGGCTCCTGCTGCGTCTTTCAATCCAAGGCTATGTTCACACAGCTTATTTTGGGGTGCATTTCGCCACGTATTGAGAGCGTACTCCGCTCTAATACGAGCGAAGTGTGCCCCAGTCATGATGGTAATTCACAGTTCTCATAGAAAACTATGGATTATGCCTCTCCTTCCCGCGTATACAATGGTATTGTAGGTGCAGGGAGATATGTAATTTATTCATGGCGCTTACGCGCCGCGAGTAATGACCGTCTATGGGGCCGGCAAGCTGAAGCCCCCCCCCCCCCACCCCCTGCGTCGTGGGAGTACACGCGGATCTCCTGAACACAGCGTTATTGTGGGGCGTACTGTATGCCCTGCAATTAGCCGTGTTAACATACCCTAATACTGCACTACTCACGTTACAGCCAGACACAGTGTACCTCATACTTCCCTCTAGTGCTTTTCAGCTGCCACATTACAGCCACAGAAATAAATACTTGCCAACTTTTGAAAGTGGGATATTCGATGAAAATTTGCATGACCATGCCCTCTTGTTGGTGAGCCCTCAGTGACATGAGGCCGCTAGCTGGGTAACAGAAAGAAGGGTAGAGGGAAAAGTGTCAGGGAGGCTAGTCCTGATCTGGTACACCCCAACAAATTTGCAAGATTGGCTAATGAGGGGTGTGTCAGATCAACATACTACCCCTGTCGGCTCCAGTAAGATGGGGAAGAGTTGGGCAGGTAAGGCTAGACAGGTGCCAGTAGTTGCGGACTCTATTATTAGGTGCACAGAGACCGGTATCGTGGAACAGTATGTTTACCTGGGGCCTGAGTTCGACATATCGCGGATCAGGGTGACAGATTGCGGGGTGGGGCTGGTGAGAATCCAGCTGTCATGGTGCACATTGGCACCAATAACAAAGTTAGAGGTAGGTGGAGTGTCCTTAAAAACAATTTCAGGGACTTGGGCCAAAAGTTTAAGGCAAGGACCTCAAGGGTAGCAATTTCAGAAATACTACCTGTACCTAGAGGCAGCAGGAGATTAGAGAGGTGAATAAGTGGTTAAAAAATGGTTTAGGAAAGAGGGATTTGGATTTTTGGAGAACTTGGCTAGACTCTATTCTAGGAATGGGCTGCACCTAAATGGGAAGGGTGCAGCTGTATTGGGGGACAAAATGGCCAGGAGGTTGAAGGAATATTTAAACTGGGGACTGGGGGAGGGGGGGAGGGGAGGTTGTGGCAACTACAAAGATGGCATGCAAGAAAGTGACGATAGAGAGCTGGTAATTAGGAATAAAACAGGGTTGGAGTGGAGGAAGGGGGTGTAGCATTAGTTAACAGGGAGAAAGGAATAAAAACTGAAACCTCTAAATTGCATGCTGACCAACAAAATGAACTAGAATTATTAATTGCTGAAGAAAAATGACCTAGTGGGGATAACTGAGACATGGCTGGGCGGTTAACTTACAGGGCAATAGTCTATTTAGAAGAACACTGCACGAAGCTATAGGTACAGATAATGAACATGTGGAATCATTTTGGGTAAATATACATGGGTGGGTAACAACAATAATATGATACTAATAGGGCTTGATATAGGCCCCCAAATATAACAGAACCCATGGAAGATATACTCCTCAGGAAAATACTGTAGATGAGGCAGCAAACCAGAATTAGGTTGTTATTATTGGCGACCTTTAACTATCCAGACATCAATTGGGAAACTAAAACCTGTAGCTCTCATAAAGGAAACTAGAGGAAAGGCCCTTCTAGACTTAATATTTACTAATGGACCTGACAGAGTAACAAAGGTTCAGGTTGAGGGGCACCTAGGGAATAGTGACCACAACATAATCAATTTCCATTTAGACTTCAATAAAGTTTTTTTGTCAAGGAGCCACAAAAACACTGAATTTTAGGAAGGCTAATTTTATTCTTCTAAGGGAGGCCCTAAACCGTATTGACTGGGACAAGGTGTTTAAAAATGTCTGTACAAATAATAAATGGGAGATTTTTAAAAACATCTTAGGCGCCCACTGAGAGGTACATACCTTATGTTAATAAAATAATTAGAAACAGGAAAAGCCCAATGTGGATCAACAGGGATGTAAAAGAGGCAATAAAAAAAACAAAAAGAAAGCGTTTCATCTCATAAGACAGGAGGGCAGTGAGAGGCCCTAAAAACTATAAGGGAAAAAAATAAAATATGTAAAATAATGATAAAGGCAGCAAAGCTGGAGACGGGACATATTGCTATAAAAAGTAAAACTAACCCCAAAATATTCTTTAACTACATAAATAGTAAATAGATTAAAACAGAAAATGTTGGCCCTTTTGAAAAGTACTGAGTGAGAGACTGTAGAGGGTGATGAGAAAAAAGCGAACGTATTAAACAATTTTTTTTTCTCCACTTTATTTACTGAGGCGGAAGACCTTCCTGTTGATGAGCAGAGGGATGAGGTAAACGCCAACTTTAATGTTTCTGGTCTAACCCAGGAAGAAGTGCAGCTCTGTCTTAAGAAGATCAAAATAGACAAATCCCCAGATCCTGATGGTATACATCCACGTGTCCTAAGGGACTTAATTAATATCATAGATAGGCCTCTTTTAATATTTATGGACTGCCTAATAGTGGGTTATGTCCCAAAGCATTGGCGTATAGCAAATGTGGTGCCAATATTCAAAAAGGGGTCAAAAAGTGATCCTGGAAACTATAGGCCGGTAAGTTTAACCTCTGTTGGTAAAATGTTTGAAGGTTTTCTTAGAGATGATATCCTGGACTATCTTACTGAAAATAAATGTATAACACCAGTTCATAGTTTGTAAGGCTGAAAAAATAAAAGACGGTCAGCCTGTTGTGCTAAGGTGTTGATCCAGAGGAAGGCCAAAAACCCTAATGAGGTAGAAGCCAATTGCCCACATTTTAGGGGAAAAATTCCTTCCCGACTCCAATCTGGCAATCGGAAAAATCCCTGGATGAATGACCCCTCTCCAGAATCCTAGACACTATAACTTGTTATATTATTACGCTCCAGAAATGCATCCAAACCCTTTTTGAACTCTGTTATTGAATTCACTATGACAAGTTCCTCTGGCAGAGAATCGGGTGAGGCACTGGATGTCATATATCTAGATTTTTCTAACGCATTTGATACAGTGCCACATAAAAGGTCGGTAAGTAAAATGAGAATGCTTGGACTGGGGGAAAATTTGTGCATGTGGGTAAGCAAATGGCTCACTGATAGAAAACAAAGGGTGGTAATTAACGGTGCATACTCGGACTGGATTCCTGTTACTTTTGGGGTACCACAGGGGTTAATATTGGGCCCTATCCTCTTTAACATTTTCATTAATGATCTTACACATGGATGGCACAGTAGAATATAAATCTTTGCAGATGTTACTAAGCTCTGTAAAGTAATCAACACAATAGAGGATAATGTGTTATTACAAAGAGGTCTAGATAAGTTGGAGGCCTGGGCAGAGAAATGGCAGATGAGGTTTAACACAGATAAATGCAAGGTTATGCACATGGGGAGGAAAAATCCATTACATGTTAAATGGAAAAATGCTGGGTAAAAGTGACATGGAGAAGGACTTGGGAATCCTGGTGGACAGTAAACTTAATTGTAGCAGCCAGTGTCAGGCAGCAGCAGCCAAGGCAAATAGGATCATGGGGTGCATTAAAAGGGGATAGAGGCACATGATGAGAACATTATTTCCCATTATACAAGTCACTGGTTAGACCACACATGGTAATATTGTACGTTTTGGGCACCAGTGCACAGGAAAGACATTGCAGAGCTTGAACTGGTACAAAGGCGGGCAACAGAAATAAAAGGACTGGGTGGACTATAATACCCAGAAAGATTAGGGTTATTTATTTTAGAGAAAAGACAGCTTCAGGGGGACATAATAAATATGTTTAAATACATTAACGGTCAATATAGAGATCTTTCTTTCAATATTTACTTATACCCAGGACTGTATCTAAAACAAGGGGGCATCCTCTACATCTTGAGGAAAGAAAGTTTCTGCATTAACATAGAAAGGGATTTTTTTTCCTGTTAGAGCAGTGAAACTGTGGAACTCTCTACCAGAGAAAATTGTCAGTGAACTCAATAACAGAGTTCAAAAAGGGTTTGGATGTATTTCTGTGTAATAATATTGCAAGTTATTTTGACTAGGATTCTGGAGAGGGGTTGTTGATCCAGGGATTTTTTCCGATTGCCAGATTGGAGTTGGCTTCTACCTCATTGTGTGTTTTCTCCCCCCCAGCCTTATGAACTATGTAACTATGATGCTAATTTATATTTTTCCAGGGTAAAAGCTGTACATCGGTACCAAAGCTGCATGATGTAGAAGAAAAACTGGCTCAAATTGTGAAGGCTTCCCTTACCAATGCCGACATTCTACGATACAGCAGGCAACTTGTTGTACCAGAGTTTGGTGTTAAAGGCAAGTAAAACCTACTTTATGCACGTGTGTGTGTGTATATGTAGTGTGTGTGTGTATATATATATATATATATATATATATATCTAGTGAAAGAGATAATTATTTGATCCTTTTGAGTGAGTTTGCCCACTGTCAAAGGCATGAACAGCCCTATTTAAGGGTAGGTTAACTTTTAGAGGTAGAGTATCAGAAATAAAATCCAGAAAATATAAATTATATCAAATTGGGGGAGTGGCCTGGACAATGATCGAGATGGCCGTATGAGCTTGTATTTCTGGGAGAAAGCTGTGGAACACTGGGCAATCCCGCACCATCCTGGCACAACCAGCACTCGCACAGCCTCTGCTTACCCTAGGAATGCTAGTGACTCATTCTGACAGGTAAGGCTCGCTTCTGCGCTACTTTCAGCCTCTTCCCAGCCCCGTGGGTAAGTTGCAGCCTACACCGGAAGCTGCGGCTGCTCCCGCAAGTATCAACGGCTGCCCGTCTGAACACCGAGCATCATTCCCCACGGCACAGTGCATGGCAGAGTCTGCGGGCCTTTCTCCTCTCCCTCAGAAGTCCCATTGGCAGTGGGCACGATCATGCGGGTGGCGTGGAAAGTAAACGGGAGGCACAGCTTGCCGAGAAGACATCCTGCGGGACTGCAACATGTGGCAGGGCTGATCAGGACGCTGCAACAGGTACACACCAGGGAGCACTGCCCCAATAATACTGGATAACCGGAGCCTCCTCTCTCTCTGGTGCTATTTCCCTTCCATCAAAGTGGGATGGGGCTACATCAGATACTAGAGGACAATTGGGGGTCAACCAAAGCACCAGACCCATACACAGCCTTACCCTGCTATCACAGCCCTTGGTCTCTAGCATCTCAAGACACTGATTCACTCGCAGCCTGTGCATTGTCAGCCCCAGGAGGAGAGCCGCAGCACCCTGAGGCCTCCATTTCATTTTATGGGTTGAACGCCGGCGATAGCCTGGTCCTACTGGACACTCTCTCTCAGGGATCTCCTGATTGCTATGTCAGTGTACCTTGTGGCACATTAACATCTTACCCTTTTACAGTCGGCACCATGCCATCTAAGGGGCAGCAAAAGGGGAGTCCACAATCTACTGGGGCCTTGTTTTCTGAAGCTGGGGCAGAACTAGATCTCTTGAATGATAGCATGACAGGACTGTCAGCGCTAGCTGACACCATACCATTACAGAATTGAAGCCTATCTTTTGAATCCAAGATAGATTAGGCGGTGTTGGCAGGCTCTAATGTCTATGGAAGGCATCCTCAAACTGCAGCCCTCCAGCTGTTGGGAAACTACAACTCCCATCATGCATTTATATAATCTATAACAGTGGGAGTTGTAGTTTCCCAACAGCTGGAGGGCTGCAGTTTGAGGATGCCTGGTCTATGGTACTCCTGACTGGCAATCTCTTTTTACAGATCTCCCATCTAAGAAGGATCTCAAAGATCTCATAATGGATGTTAAACAGACTTTTAAAGCGGAATTTGCTTCAGTTAGGATGGACTTGAAGCACATGGTGGATTCAATGGACTCCACTCTCTCACCCATGATCACACCCGACAGTATGTCTCCTCTTTACAAACAGCGGTGTCTACTTGGGCTAAGCTGCTGCGAGAAACTAACCAACAAATAGAGGACCTGGACAATAGAGGCAGATGGAATAACATCAGGCTTTGGTGGGTTCTGGAGGCTAATGGTGAGGAAAATGTGCTCCAAACTCTTGAGCATATTTTCTTTGCAGTGTTAGAGAGTTGGGCCCATGTAACATGATGGACAGAGCCTTTAGACCTAAGGGAATTGCCTCACACCAACAAGATATAATCTGTTGCATACATGATTTTCAGGTTAAAGAGAAAATTATGACCAAGGCTAGGCTTCAACGATCTCTAAAATATCAGGGGGCTGACATACAGACCTCCCCTGGATCACTCTTCAGAAGCGACATCATCTTAAACCTTTACTAGAGGTGCTAAAAGAGCACTCTATAGCCTATCGGTGGGGGTTTCCTTTTATTTAAAATGCCACCAGAAATGGACGCTCTGCAGAGCTCCATGCCTTTGAAGATCTCTCACACTTCTGCTCTGCACTGGAGATTTTACCACCTAACCTCACAGATTGGAAACTCCACTGCCCGCACCTCTGCCTGAATGGCAAAAGGCTCAAACGAAGCGGAAAAAGCCATCTCAGCAAAAGTCCGGGAGACTTGGTGGACGGCGTACTTCCTCTCCAGATGCCTGCTCTTATCTCTTCGGGAGTGATGTGAGCTCTCTGATTTTCTTACATGGGTCCCTCTTCTCTCCTAGTATTGGGGAGTAGATCTCCACTGTCTTTGTTCTCTGATTCTTGTCCTACACAGACATTGTGCTGCATAGGCTGCTTAATAATTGATGTAGAATTATCTTTCATGATTTGAGGATTGCCCCGCTCCTAAGTTTTGAATTTTTTTATTTTTTAAGAGAGTTCTGACTTTAGTTAATTCACTTTGTATTACTACGAAAAATGTTGTAGTTATATTGCTTCTCGCTGCTCTAATTCTAACTCCTTAGGCTATGTTCACACGGCTTATTTCAGAACATTTACGTCGGATTTCCGATCATAAACCCGTTCCGAAATCAGTTTGAAATAAATGTCACTAAGTGTGGCACGTATTTCGCGACTGCTCTACAATCCCCATTCATTATATGGGGTGACTCCGTCGCGAAATCCGGCACAATAATTGACAGGCTAATTGTTTTTCCGGCTGTATTGCGGCCTGCCACTTATTTCAAACTGATATCAGAACGGATATCCCATCGTAAATACGGGGCAAATCCTTTCAAAAATAAGCTGTGTGAACGAGACCTTACGCCACATACATTCCTGAGCCTATCAAGGTCTATCAATTTTTTTTTATTGGGCTCTTTGGTGTTACACCCCCGAGGTGACAACTTGAGTTTATTGATCCTTCCTGTCTCTGAACAGGAAGGGTTACTGTTCCATGCTTTTGACTTCTTATAGTGTTAAGCACCTCCCCCAAGGCATGAGAAACCTTGGTGTCCAAGGGATGGTATGTTTGTTACATGGCGCTTGTCTTTGTTCTATGGTGTCTCCCTTTCTCCCCTCTGTCTCATTGTTTTGTCTTGCAGTGGACTTGGACTTGCGGTGGGACATAGGCACTGGTAATTACCAATGGGATTCCAATAATTAAGTTGCGTTCTATTAACGTCAAGGGACTAAATTCCAACTTAAAAAAACTTTTGCTTGTTGATCTTAAGTCTGCTAGACAAGCATTTGTATTCATACAAGAAACACACTTTAAGGAGGGAACTTCACCTTAAGGCCATGTTCACACGGCTTAAACCAGGACGTATTTCGGTCCGTAATTACGCGCCGGAGTGCGCCTATTACGGGCTGAAAACGTCCCAGTCATTACGGTAATCCACAGTTCTCATAGAGAACTATGGATTACGTCTCCTCTCCCTGCTCGGCGAATACGTCGAGGGGGGAGATAATTGACAGGTCACTTTCTAGCGGCGTATACGCGCTGCTAGTAATGATTGTCTATGGGCCGGCGACGTGCCGGTCCCCCGGCCACACGGCGTAATTGCGGGGCGTAATTACGTCCCGCAGTTAAGCCGTGTGAACATTACATTACAATTTATATCCTACCATATATATGGCATCCCAAGAAAAAAAAAGAGCAGGGGTTGCAATTCTACTCTCTAAAACTTGCCCCATATCAATAACGAGCTCCTTTATCGACCCTGGAGGCCGCTATTTGATTCTTGAGGGAACATTGGGCGGGGCCCCTACTTTGCTTTGCAATGTTTAGGCCCCCAATGTAGGTCAGTTGCCTTTCTTGAAATGGTTATTAACTAAATTATCCCGCTACCCTCCCTCGGCAGTCATTGTAGGTTGGGATTTTAATCTAGTTTGTTTGGACACCTATGACAAACTTTCCGTGAGGTCCTTGGCAAATGCTCGGGCTCAGTATAGCCTCTCTAGAGGGTTTAGGCAGTTAATCCGTAAACATAGCCTTTTTGATTTGTGTAGGATTGCCCATCCGTCAGAAAAGGTCTATTCCTTTTCTAATCCACACCAAACCTACTCTAGAATTGATTACATTTTTGGAAACGTCCTTGCTCTTAGGATGATGGACGAAGCAGAGATTGGGTCTATAACGTGGTCAGACCATGCCCCGGTGAATTTGACTCTTAAACATTCAAATTTCTCAGCTCGGATCTGTCATTGGAGACTTAATGAGTCCTTACTTAAAAATCTGATTCACAGGAATGAGCTGAGAAAATATCTTATAGAATCTCACTCTCCTCAGCGCAGCCGAGCTCCCCGTGTTTCTCCTCAAGCAGGAACACATCTGATCCCTGCAGCCTCGCTCCCCTCTGGTCCCTGCAGCCTCCGCCCCCTTGGTCCTGCAGCCGTCCCTTGGTCCGCAGCTCGTCCCCTCTGGTCTGCAGCTCGCTCCCTCTGGTCCTGCAGCCTGCCCCTTGGCCCTGCGCTCGCTCCTCTGTCCCTACAAGCCCGCCCCCTTGGTTGCAGCCTCGCCCGGCACTCCGATCCCCTGGCTTTAGCATGTTAAGCGGTAAACTTTAGCAAATCTCTGCTGCACTTTTGCGATGTGAAAAGCGGATCCCATTGTTTCCTGTGGGGACTTCTGTTGCATAAAACACAACAAGAAATGACATGTCACTTCTAAAGACAGATCTGCAAAACGCAGAAGGGGAAAACTCTCAAAGCGCATCGGCGTTCTCTAGTGAGAACAGCGATGCGCTTTTGTCACTGAAAGCTATGGAAATCCCACTGACCATTGTTGGATCCGTAAAACGGATCACAAAAGCATCGTGTGAACAAGCCCGAAGGCCATTTTTCGAGGCAAGTGCATAGTACTAGATTAAAAACAGATAGGCAAGCGAAGTGGAATGGGTACTCTGCAGAGCTTAAGCAGCTGGAGAATAGGCTGGCACTAGGCTCAGATAAACCTACCCTGAGAAGAATAGTATATTTGAGATCTAAACTAAAAAGTTTGGCCACGCATAGGGCTGAAAAATTATTAGCGTTTACCAAACAAAAATACTATGAAAAAGCCAATAAACCACATACCCTTTTAGCCAAGATGTTAAGGGATGATGCAGAGCGTCTTACCCCACATGCCTTAAAAAATAAATCAGGTGTGCCGATTTATGATCCAGGCGCTATGGCAGATATTTTATTTATATTTATGATCTCTATAATATCCTGAGCTCCTTACCTACTGATTGTAGGGAATGTGATAGATTACTAGCAGATTTCCTGAGCTCCTGTAAGCTTCCTATACACCCCAGAGACTCTAGACTCTTTAAATGCTCCTATTACTGAAGAGATTTTGGATACTATTAAAGGGGTTGTCTCGCTACAATGATTGGGTTTTAATTATATTGCAAAGCTGCTTGTTTTTTAAAGATCATTTAAGTTCATTACAAATGTCCTACTGATTTTGAGTTATCCCTGGTAGTAGGAGTGCATCAGCTCCTCAAATCACTATAGCAGCCAACCTGTTGATTTTTCTCTTACTGGCTGTCAGTGCTGGTGACTCATCAGCTTTTCAATACAGGTCAGAGCACAGAGCCCCTCCCGCACAGTATGCTTCTGTGGGGGAGGGCTCTGGCTTCTGTCTGTGTGGATTAACCCTGTGTGTGCCTGCTCCCTCCTGCTCTCTACACAGATTGAGGAGAGTAGAGGTGAGGCTGATCTGTGGTCAGTAGGATGTGACCTCAGTGAAGTGTTACTATAATCATGATGTGTCTGTGGAGCTTTGACTATACTAATAGAACAGATCAGGGAGGCATGGGAACGGTTCATATCCCTCCCTGTTCTGCTGTATTAGTGACACATCGTGATTATAGTAACTCACTTCACAGCTGCCCTGTGTTTGTTCTGACAGGGTTTGTTGCTTGAGATGTCCGTGGAGATTTGTATGCTAAGCAGGGGGTTGGGGATCAGCCCTGTCCCTGCTGTCTCCTGACTGTGTAGAGGAGCAGCAAGAGCCTGCAGCAGACCTAGACAGGCACATAGGGTTAACCCTGGCAGCAAACCCCCTCACTCTCCTGCCCCCCCCCCCCCCCCTCACTCCCCTGCTGTATAGAAGTTACTGCAGTTGGAGGAGAAGGTCTGTGTGCTGGGGGGAAAGGGGAGGAGAAGAGGCAGACAACAAGCACATCCCTGAATTCAGTGTGTCTGGCAGCATAGGATTTTTGAAGTAAGCTGAAAGCCTGTAGTGAGAACTCCTTTAAGGATATGGTAAGGCGCCTGGTCCAGATGGGCTTACTTGCCTGTACTACCAGATTTTTCAGCCCCAATTGTTCTTAGATATGATGGTGCTATATAATTCTTTTCTTCAGGGGTCCCCTGTGCTGGAGACTATGCTGCACTCATACATAACACTGATACCCAAGCCGGGTGGAGACCCCCTGGAGTGTGGTAGTTATCGGCCCATAGCGTTACGGGACGCGGATATAAAAATCTTTACTAAAATCCTGGCGAACAGACTTGCTCTTTACCTGCCACACCTAATTAGCAAGGATCAAGTGGGGGTTTATACCGTGTCGACAGGGGAGGACAACACCAGAAGAGCCATCGATCTCATTGATATAGTGAACAAGCGAGGAGATTCTATGCGCCTATTAAGCTTAGATGCGGAAAAGGCATTTGACTGCCTGAATTGGTCATTTATGTTTCGTACTCTACAGGCCTTTGGGATTGATGGCCCTTTTGTCACTGCAGTCCGGGGGCTCTACTCTACTCCACCGGCCACTATTAGATTACCCCATGCTATGTCTCTCCTCATTGCTATTTGCTCTATGTATTGAACCTCTAGCAGCTGCAGTTAGATTATCCCCAGACATCAAGGGAGTCTTGGTAAAGGAGAGAGAATTTAAAATTTCACTATATGCGGATGATCTTTTATTAACCCTTTCTAATCACAGTTACCCTCCCTAACCTGCACTCTTATATTTTATAACTCGAGAAAATGCTGAATTTACCCAAAAAACAGAAGCATTACCTATAGGCATTCCAGATACCTTACTGGCTCAGCTTAGGGTAAATTTTAATTACTGTTGGAAGACAGTCTAAAATACCTGGGGATTTTCTTGACTCCTTGGTACTCTTCGCTTTATAGACATAATTTCCCAAAACTTGTAACAGAAATTAAACAATTATTGGATCGCTGGAACAAATTGTCATTGTCCCTCTTTGGCTGCATTGCTGCCATAAAGATGACAGTGCCTGCCAAAACTGATGTATTTATTTGAGACTCTCCTGATTCTGGTTCCCATAGCAATCCTCTGATCTTTACAGGCAGTTTTCATTCATTTTATATGGGCTCGTAAGAGACATAGGATATCCAAAAGTGTACTGCTCACAGGGAGGAGGAGTGGCGGCTATCAGTCCCAGACATTACCAAATACTACAGGGCTGTACAGCTGAGTTATCCCATCCTGGTCAGCGTTCTATGCCTACTCTAAATGGATGGAAATTGAGAAACTGTAGATAGCTCCCGTCCATCCCGGCTTTGGACAACTACAGTGGTGGCCAAAAGTATTGGCACCCCTGTAATTCTGTCAGATAATACTCAGTTTCTTCCTGAAAATGATTGCAATCACAAATTCTTTGGTATTATCTTCATTTAATTTGTCTTAAATGGAAAACTACAAAAAGAGTTGTCATAAAGCCAAATAAGATATAATTCCACACCAAACATAAAGGGGGGACAAAAGTATTGGCACTGTTTGAAAAATCATGCGATGCTTCTCTAATTTGTGTAATTAACAGCACCTGTAACTTACCTGTGGCCCCTAACAGGTGTTGGCAATAATTAAATCAAACTTGCAGCCAGTTGACATGGATTAAAGTTGACTCCACCTGTGTCTGTGTGTACCACATTAAGCATGGAGAAAAGAAAGAAGACCAAAGAACTGTCTGAGGAATTTAGAATCCAAATTGTGAGGAAGCATGAGGCTACAAGTCCATCTCCAAAGACCTGAATGGTCCTGTGTCTACAGTGCGCAGTGTCATCAAGAAGTTTAAAGCCTATGGCTAACCTCCCTAGATGTGGACGGAAAAGAAAAATTGACGAGAGATTTCAACGCAAGATTGTGCAGATGGTGGATAAAGAACCTCGACTAACATCCAGACAAGTTCAAGCTGCCCTGCAGTCCGAGGGTACAACAGTGTCAGCCCGTACTATCCGTCGGTGTCTGAATGAAAAGGGACTGTATGGTAAGACCCCACTTCTTACCCCGAGACATAAAAAAGCCAGGCTGGTGTTTGCCCAAACTTACCTGAGAAAGCCTAAAACGTTTTGGAAGAATGTTCTCTGGTCAGATGAGACAAAAGTAGAGCTTTTTGGGAAAAGGCATCAACAGAGTTTAAAGGAAAAAAAGAGGCATTCAAAGAAAAGAACACGGTCCCTACAGTCAAACATGGCGGAGGTTCCCTGATGTTTTGGGGTTGCTTTGCTGCTTCTGGCACTGGACTGCTTGACAGTGTGTAAGGCATTATGAAGTCTGAAGACTACTAACAAATTTTGCAGCATAATGTAGGGCCCAGTGTGAGAAAGCTGCGTCTCCCTCAGAGGTCATGGGTCTTCCAGCAGGACAATGACCCAAAACACACTTCAAAAAGCACTAGAAAATGGTTTGAGAGAAATCACTGGAGACTTCTAAAGTGGCCAGCAATGAGTCCAGACCTGATCCCCAGAACACCTGTGGAGAGGTCTCAAAATGGCAGTTTGGAGAAGGTACCCTTCAAATCTCTCAGGGACCTGGAGCAGTTTGCCAAAGAAGAATGGTCTAAAATTCCAGCAGAGCATTCTAAGAAAATCATTGATGGTTACCGGAAGCGGTTGTTTGCAGTTATTTTGGCTAAAGGTTGTGCTACCAAGTATTAGGCTGAGGGTGCCCATACTTTTTTTTGTGGCCCATTTTTGGAGTTTTGGGTGAAATGATTTGATTTCTCATTCTGTTTTGTTTTTGTTTTCATTGCAAGCTAAATAAATAATATTAATACCAAAGAATTTGTGATTGCAATAATTTTCAGGAAGAAACTGAGTATTATCTGACAGAATTGCAGGGGTGCCAATACTTTTGGCCACCACTGTACAAAAACTAGGTTTCAGCTGCCATTGTTGAGTTCTATGTCCCTGACGAGAGCTGTTTGGCAGAGGTGAAACAATAAATTCTCACGGTGTTCGGTGGCATCCCCTATGATTTTTTTTTTTTTTTTTTTTTTTTTTCGCTCTCTACAGAGGGTGGGATGGATGAGCGATGGAAGCCATGGTTTGTAAACCAGTTGTTTCGATTTGCGGATATAGTCGATTTTCGCACCTTGGAACTGACTCCTTTTCTGGAGTTATAATCTAGTTTTGGCTTGCCGGCCTCATATAATTTTTCTTATTTGCAAATCAAACACTACAGTCATATGAAAAAGTTTGGGCACCCCTATTAATCTTAATCATTTTTAGTTCTAAATATTTGGGTGTTTGCAACAGCCATTTCAATTTGATATATCTAATAACTGATGGACACAGTACAATAAACCTCATTTCAATCCGGAAATATTACTGTGTCCATCAGTTATTAGATATATCAAATTGAAATGGCTGTTGCAAACACCCAAATATTTAGAACTAAAAATGATTAAGATAAATAGGGGTGCCCAAACTTTTTCATATGACTGTATATGCGCTCGGTACTGGGCCATAAAAGTCTCAAAACCCTCGGATTTTGAACAGCTGTCACCTGGGGGTCTCTTCCAGGGGACAAATATCGACAATTTATCAGTTTTTGGCCTTACATACTCGGGGATCCGCACCGCATCACGCATGCATGTCTAGGTGGGAGGAGTTTTTGGGGTCACATTTGCCACAGGAGGATTGGCAAAACATTTGGTGTCAGGCAGCTTGATTTTCCATTCAGGATAAGGAGAATCAATTTGTTATTAATGTACTGGTACCACACACCTACATTACTGTATAAGCTGAATCCGTCCGTACCAGATGTGTGTTGGAGGTGTGGGGAACCGAGGGCGCATCTCCCACCTATATTCTAGACTTGTGCATTGATTTTTGTTTTCCTTCTCTGGGTCGTATGCTAAGTAGGCAGTTTCAGTATGTAGGAACTGCGGCCAAATGTTTGATTTCCAAATATTGGAAGCAGACTTCCTCCCCATCTAAAGAGGTTCTGTGTTCCCGTATTAAGGAAATCAGAGAGATGGAGTATCTCACAGCTTTATGGAATGACGAGTTGGAGTCCTTTGATGCTATTCGGAAAGCCTGGGAATATTGGTGTTCTACAAGACTTTTGATTCTGGATACTTACTGTGTGATTTTTACATTGCAGGTCTTCCTTGCTTGATGAATGTGAATCCCTTGTCTTTTGTGTTTAACACAATTTGTATTGCTACTGGTGATCTAGATGTAAGCTAAGTGAGTGTTGTAAGATTCTTAATCCTTTTGAGCATTTTCATTTTGTGTGCTTTCCATTTGGCTATGTTACATAATAAGCTGTTCCTTATGTATGCTATTGTTTTGATTTCTTATATAATAAAATACAGTTAAACAAAATTATAGCAATTTATTTACATTTTGTTGAGAGAAGTAAGTATTTGATCCCTCTGGCAAACGAGACTTAATTAATGGCAAAACCCTTGTTGGCAAGCACAGCAGTCAGACTATTTTTGTAGTTGATGATGCGTTTTGTGCACGTCAGGAGGAATTTTGGTCCACTCCTCTTTGCAGATCATCTCTAAAGCCTAAAGATTTTGAGGCTGTCGCTTGTCAACTCGGAGCTTCAACTCCCTCCATAGGTTTTCTATGAAATTGGGGTCTGGGGACCTAGATTAGGTATATGCTAATACATTACAAAGTATAAAAAAAAAAAACAAAAGAAAAACCCCGATATCCCTCCATGGAATTTTTGTAAAAAAGTGTTGCAAAAATAAATAATAAAATAATTGTGCATACATTACACACGCGCGCGCACACATGACCGTAATATCCTGCAGAGTTAATCTAACAAGTTAAGTGTGAAGTGCTGACCATAGGGGCATTATCTCTAACCATTTCAGGGTATAAAGGAATTGCCTCGTGCACAATCCGTTTTGATGAATGGTTAAACTCTTCGGGTATGTTCACACGGCGTCTTGCGGCGCCTACCTGTGGGTGCCGCAACACAGTGTGTTTAGAAGAACGTGCTGATCAGTGCGTTCTTCTAAAGCACAGGTGGGGGTCTGATGCTCAGCACACCCCATTCATTTTCATTATCCCTGCCGCATATTCGCTGGAAAAAAGTGACTGTTCACTTTTCTGCTGGCGTTTAATATGCAGCAGTGAAGAGGGCAGGTAATCACAGCTCTGATTTGTACCCAATTCGCTTATCTATGCTGTTTTATGGCCTGGGCGGGTAAAATGTCACATCTGGTTTTGGATTTCTTGTCCTATACTATTGGAGTTTGTATATACAAATAAAATGCAATAAAGATGCAGCTTAACTGATACAGAGAGTGGACATGTAAATAAGAAGCAAGCGAAATGGTGGCAATAGGGGCAATATGATATACTATAAATCAAGACTACAAATTCCATTTGCTTGAGGGGGTCTTATAACTCACTAAAGTATATACACAATATGCATGGTTACAACAATAAAGAATTATACTCTGGTGTATTGCATTACACCTCTACATAACATACAGTTCTATGACAGCTATTATCATGTCATAGCTTCTCTGTACTCTTACCTGACACCACCCCTTCTTTTTTAAATCCTTTTTTGACTTTTTTTTTTTTTCATTTTGAATACAATAAAGTTGTTAGTGTACAGAAATGACCAAATTCTCAAGAGTAGAAACTCGGCAATAAAAATACAAAGTTAAAGCTATACATATATGGAAAGATGATGAAATAATTCCCTTGTGACACATCATAGAGATTCCTGACACAAACTAAGAACCCACCTCTCCCCGACAAACAAACCTCAAAGCAAGACCTGAGTTTTTTTTTTTTTTTTCCAAGCATCCAAACACTAAAGATTTCTCGGGTGTTGTACCCTCCCATGACTAAACTACTCCACTGCCCGGCGCAAGAAATTAAACGTGGGTTCTTAAGAGAACGGAGACCTGGGGTGCCAGCCAAGGACCCCATTTATTTATTTTTTTATTTGGGTTACATCTTCCTTTTTACATATATACCCCTCTCTAGATGGATTGTTCAGTTTATTTATATACTCTCATAATGTTGGTGGAGATGACTGCAACCAGTGGAATGCAATGAGCTTACGCATGACATAAAGCATACAAGAAATACTGAGAGCAATAGGCGAGTCCGCTGCTGTATCTATTAAATAATCCAAAATACATATCGGCGGTTCTGCTTGTATTGTGATACCGTGCACCCTATGGATGAGACTGAGAACTCCCTTCCAGAATGGCCCGAGAATGGTACACTCCCACATCATGTGCATAATGCCTGCATTATCTCTAGTATATCTTGGACAGAGGGAGTCTTACTGTGTTCCAGCCTTCAGAAGAATCGCAGGAGATTTGTATGCCCTATGTAACAACTTAAGTTGGGAAAATTGTTGAGCCTCGCATAGTGAGACCTTAGTTGTTAGACTAAGCATATCCATCCATTGATCCCTCGAGATTGGTCCCATATTAGCCTCCCATTTGGTCTTGACTGGAAGGTGGGCATCCTCATTGGACTTAGAAAGCAACGTCTGATACACCATGGATATCACTCCTTTTGGTAGAGGGACAGGTACATACCAAATCAACTAAAGTACCTGTATGAACAGATTCAATGATTTTTCTTGAGCCACATAGGCATGTCTGAATTGCAGGTATTGATAAAAGGATCTATGTGGTAGCTTAAATTCTTCCTGCAGCTGTGGAAAACTTTTTAATCTCCCTATCTTTCTGCACTTGGTGAACATTAGTAAATAAACTAGATATTCAATCAAATTCTGGTAACTTGGGGTTTAACCATAAAGTTGTAAAATTAGTTCATCCGATCATATCCATTATTCCTTTCCCTCGATCCCATACCTTGTACATCTGTACACGAGTAGGGTGATTGTGTAAAATAAAAGGATGTTGGTAGGGGAGGTATGGGGTATCTTGCGGCGGTGGTAGATTATGCCCGCCCATTGTCCGTGGTAAGCACCCGCACCCCCAGGTTCTCCTGTGCCAGCGGAGGGGGGATATGGGGAGTCTTGCAGCGGCAGCCAACTGCGCCCACTCGTTGTTCGTGGCAAGCACCCACACCCCCAGGTTCCCCTGTACCAGCAGAGGGGGTGTATGGGGTGAACTTGCCATTGCCTGGAGCAACTACCCTCAACTCCAGGTTTCCCTGGTATCCTCAGCTCCTTTTCGTATTGCGGGGAAAGGTGTTGGACTCTGTAGTGATGGGATGGTGCACCTTCATCAATAACTGCAAACGACCCAAGTATTCTGGGGAACTTCAGGCTTTACTCACGGCACTTACCTTGTGGATGTTACATAGTTCTGAAGCAAGGCACATGTCTCTTTAACGCATTTTAGATCCTCTTTCTCAGGACACTTGGCGACTCTCTCAACCCCTTTCTGGTTCCGACCCAGTCCAGCTGTGCAAGGTGCTGGCACCGGCGCTGACCCCCAGCCCAGCTCCCGACTTCCTGGCATAATTGGGGGGGCGTAATTGCGCCCCGCAATTATGCCGTGTGAACATAGCCTTACAATTGCATGTATCAGTAAAAGTACTCCCTACCTTAAGGAAACTGCACAAATGTGGTTGCTTATACCACTGAGCTAGTAATCTCCCAACTTCTCCCCCTACCTTCTGGATGTCCCCAACCGGTAAAATGCTGCTACTGGGAGGCCAAAAAAGAAAGCCTTGCGTTAGGAATAGACAAACCACCCGAGAGCTTGTCCTTTTGGAGTGTGTTGAGCTTAATTCTGACATCTTGCCCTTTCCACAACATGGTACGAAACAATTGGTGTAACTTATGAAAAGTAGTCGGGGGAATCCAGACTGGAGCACTGTGGAGGATATACAAAAATGTAGGCATTATCACCATCTTAATGAGATTTCCCCTCCCTATAACTGAAAGTGGTAGCTTACACCAGCTACTGATTTTATTGCTTAGTTTAGATAATGGTGAAGTCACATTTAGGCGAATGTAGTCACTCAAATGAGGACTAATGACTATCCCCGGGTACTTGAACTCGCTTACCACCTGGATCAGTTCAAAATTTTGGGAAAAGTCAGAGGGCAGTGGATCCAAAGGAAGAAGAACAGATTTGTTCCCATTAATACGGAGGAGTGACCAATCCCAATATTCTTGGATTTAGGATAGAATAGGACCCACTGACCTCTCAGCATCCCCCACATACAGCAGCATGTCATCAGCACAAAGTGAGACACGGTCCTCTCTGTCCCAACATCAATACCCAGTAAAGTCTGTGGCTGAACGCAACAGACATGCTGGGGGCTCAATCGCCAGTGCGAAGAGCAATGGGGACAGAGGGCAACCCTAACTTGTACCTCTTTGTAATATAAATTCCATGCTTGAACTCTTGCCATTGGTTTAGCATACAGTAGTCAGACAGCTGCAATAAATTTGGGGCTGAAATCCATCTTCTCCATAACCGCCCATAAGAAGTCCCAGTCAACGATGTCAAAAGCCTTGGCAGCTCCAGTGAGAATATTGCCCTCATCCCAGTTGTGGTGGATTTATTAGGCATGAAACCTGACTGGTCATTGTGAATTACTTCAGAGATTATTTTGCTTAATCTGTTGGCAAATTACTTCGCTATTAATTTAACGTCAACTGGTAAAAGTGAGATGGGTCTATAGGAATCGGGCAGTAAAGGGTCTTTGCCGGGTTTTAAAATAAGAATCGCCTCTTCCATAGAGCCAGGAGAGTATCCCTCTTCCAATGTTTTCAGGAGTTGAGGCAGTAAAATGTCTTTATACATTTTGAAAAATTCTGATAGAAGGCCATCTCCTCCTGGCACATTCTCGTTAGGGGCCTAAAAAAAGACTCCCCTAGTTCCTTCAGTTATGGGCTGCTCCATTAACTGCCTGGAATCATTTGAGACTTGGAATAGAGATACAGGCAAGATATAATTTAATTCTATTGGTTGGCCTTTACTTTTAGTTGAGTAAGTCTGCTTGAAGTAAGAAACCAATGCTGAAAGAACTTCTGTTCTCTCACTCACCACCACCCCATTTTCTAATTGCAACTTTTCAATAGACATTGCTGACTTTTGTGAGGGAATTACATTGGCTAGAAACCTACCAGTACTTTCTCCTTGCTATTTTACTCAACTGAAATATTTTGAGCATTTGTCTGCTACTATTATCCTATGGTGTCTGAGACTCCTTCAAACTCCACTTATGAGCATCAGAGGGTTTCTGAATAGATTTTCAGATTTTTCCACAGCAGCTTTAGAAGACTTAGTAAGTGCCCTGGTTCTGGTTTTTCTCCTAATTGTTTTAATATAGAATCCTCGAATGATGAATGCTTTTAATGCATCCCACACAAAAGCATTAGAATCGGTATCCTCATTTAGGCGCAAGAAGTCAACTAGTTCAGCAGTCAAAGAATTGTGGATTGCACCCAAAATGGATTTAGACGCCAAAGACCCCTAGGAAGACTGCCCCTCCCACAAAGTTTAGCCTAACTTTTTTTTTTTAAATAAGAGTTTTTTTTATTTTCAGCTTTTTCCAAAATATCAAAATACAACATAAGTGGAACACGAAACCATGGGAGAGGTGTTGCATAATCCACAAGATGCAATGGACTGGTATATCAACATGCAGATTGGAAAAACACATTAAAAAAAAAAATACTGTCCATAAAAAGGCACATAATCCTTAAATCCAAATATTAAAGCTTACTACAACATCTACCACAAGACAGAGACGGAAGGGGGAACACTTAGTAGATACAGGAGTCTAGATATAGGACGACTAATCACAACCAAAATAAAGACCCAAAGGTTATTGCATATACTTACCAAGTTGACCACACCTGTGAAAACTTATATAGTATATTATGAATGGAAGCCGTTAAGATATTCCATATTCCTAATATCTCTCGGGCACCCATACACTTGTCATCTCGGCCGCTTTTCTGCACTTTCAGTGGAGTGAGAATAAACAGCGTGCTGCCGTGAGCACAAGAAGAATCTGTTTAATCGAATGTTTATGATATTGATGGGGAACACATTGAATAGAAGACGGAACGGGTCCATAGGCAGGCAAATTCACAATAGATCATTAATAAAAGACTTAATCGCTAACCAAAAAGATTGAATTACCGGACTTTCCCAAAAAATATAGATACTTCCCCCTTGTGTATCACATCGCCAACATCTATCAGGAATGGATGGATCAAGCTTGTGCAACCAATAGGGCGTATGATACCAGCACATTAAAATTTTGTACATATTCTCTTGTACACACAGACGTTTGAGAAGCCTTTTTCCTCTGAGGTGATTTCTTTACCCATCATTGCACCCACTTTGTCATATAGGCGTGTCTTGGTGGCTCATACTCAACGGTATAGCATAAATAGCAAAGATTAAAGCCATTGTAGAGCCGTTTAGCCTAACTCTTAGCGGTGAGTGGTCAGACACACTCCACACCATATATTCTATTTCCTGGAAATAACCCAGCAAAGTGTCAGACCCTATAGCCGGGTCAGTCCTTGATAATGAACCACGAGAGACAGAATAACATGAATAGTGGATAATGTTCGGAAATTTTACTTCCCGATATCTCTAAGCCCCACTTCTAAGAGAAGTGCCAATGCCGTGGGTTGGGTCTGAGGATCAATAGCACCTATATGCATTTTATCCCAGTACAGGTAGGCATTAAAATCACCTGTAATAAGTACAGGACCGTCCAGAGAAGAATCCAGACATAGTAATAATTTTCTTAGAACCTCTCCTGAGTATGGCGATGGGATATACAGTGCGACCAGAATCGCAGTAATATTGTAAATAGAGCAAAGAATACAAACATATCTACCCTTAGGCTAGGTTCACACGGCTTAATTGCAGGACGTAATTACGCCACGCAATTACGCCGTGGGGGCGGAGCGGGGGGCCGGCACCTCGCTGACCCATAGACTTTCATTACCAGCGGCACGTATACGCCGCTGTTAATTCACATGTCAATTATCTCCCCCCTCGGCGTATTTGCTGAGCAGGGAGAGGAGACGTGATCCATAGTTATCTAAGAGAACTGTGGATTACCGTAACGACAGGGACGTTTTCAGCCCGTAATTTGCGCACTCCGGCGCGTAATTACGGACTGAAATACGTCCAGATTTAAGCAGTGTGAACATGGCATAAGGCTAGGTTCACACGGCTTAACTGTGGGACGTAATTATGCCCCGCAATTACGCCGTGTGGCGGGGGCGGGGCGGGAGCGGGGGGCCGGCACCTCGCCGGCCCATAGACTTTCTTTACCAGCGGTGCATATACGCCGCTGGTAATTCACATGTCAATTATCTCCCCCCTCGGCGTATTCGCCGAGCAGGGAGAGGAGACGTAATCCATAGTTCTCTATGAGAACTGTGGATTACCGTAACGACAGGGACGTTTTCAGCCCGTAATTTGCGCACTCCGGTGCGTAATTACGGACTGAAATACATTCACTTTTAAGCCATGTGAACATGGCCAAAGAGTCAATAACTGATTTCTGACACAAATGGAATAGAGCGATGCACCATTACTCACGCCCCTTGCATGTGAGGAGTACACCAAATGAAATGCTGCCCCCAGCCTTTTTGATCCAGTGGATGGACTCTTTTGTCAAATGGGTCTCTGAGAGACAGAAAATAGCTGGTTGGGCTTGGTCCAACCAGGAAAAGACAGCACCTCTTTTAGATGCCGTCCTCGTGCCTCTTACATTGCAGATGATCACATTAATGCAATTAGCCATAAAACAATATGTTATTATTCATGTCTGCGGAGAATTAATACACCACCCGAGGAAAACAAATACCTTGCTTCGAGTATCCCCCAACACAACAAACTTAGTACATAGCAACACATAAACATTCTCTTCTAAGCAAAGAGATCAGAGCAACCAGCCCTGTTAAATGACGTAGAGAAAGGGGAAAAACACTTAAAAAAATAACAACAACAAAAAAAACCTACACATGCACGTGGAATAAATACTCCTGCATTAAAGTATTTAGCCATGTTGAACACCCTTAGGAAGACCAACCGTTAATACTCTAACTTTACAAAGTGAATGCGCTACATGACAAGGAAGAAAAAGGACACTCAATCAGCCCTGTCAGAGGGCCTAATAATCTTTTCATTGGAGTCCAGCCACTGCAGCGCTGCACCTGGAGAATCAAAATGAAGGGTAGTTCCCAGTGCCACAACACAGAGATTCACTGGATACATCATAGAATATGGCACTGATAGGTTCCTCAATCAGCGTTTGATATCCATGAATTGTGCCCTCCATTTTTCACCTCAGAAGAAAAGTCTGGGTAAGTGGAAACTTTCTGACCATCCACCATCAAATCTTTCTGATCTCTTGCCAGACGCAGTATAGCATCACAATCTCTGAAGTGTAGCAATTTAACCAATATTGAACATGGTGGTGCCCCTGGTGGTAAGGGATGGGTAGGCATTCTATGAGCTCAGTCGTAAAAAAAATGGGGACAGTTTTTTTCTTTTCCAAATATATTTAACAGCCAGCATTCAAAGAAGACAACCGGATCACAACCCTCTGTGCATTCTGGAACACCCACCAAGCGTATGTCTACGTGATCAATATTCAAGATCATCTACTTTAGCAAGGAGTGTAGAAATTTCAAGTGCTGCTTTTTTCAGTTCTTTAGAGAAAGCTGACAGTGAATCTTCAACTGAACTAATTCTGTCCTCAGCAGCTTGTAGCCTGTTTATTTTATGCATATCCTGGCGTATTATGGCCATATCGGCCTTCATGGCACTCATATGTCTATTCAGAGTACATAAAAACTGAATGCAATGATGTGGAGGTGCCAACATCTAATATTTTATTCAGAATAGAACACAAATCACAGATCAAAAGTTTAAACTGAGAGACTGTATCATTTTAAGTGAAAAATATGTTTCAAAATTTCATGGCGTCAACAAATCCCAAAAAAGTTGGGACCATGCCGTTTTTAGCACTGTGTGGCATCCCCTTTATTCTTACAACAGTCAACAGACGTCTGGGGACAGAGGAGACCAGTTTCTCAAGTTTAGAAATAGGAATGCTCTCCCATTCATGTCTAATACAGGCCTCTAACTGTTCAATCGTCTTGGGCCTTCTTTGTCGCACCTTCCTCTTTATGATGCGCCAAATGTTCTCTATAGGTGAAAGATCTGGACTGCAGGCTGGCCATTTCAGTACCCGGATCCTTCTCCTACGTAGCCATGATGTTGTGATTGCTGCAGAATGTGGTCTGGCATTATCTTGTTGAAAAATGCAGGGTCTTCCCTGAAAGAGATGACGTCTAGATGGGAGCATATGTTGTTCTAGAACCTGAACATAGCTCTCTGCATTAATGGTGCCTTTCCAGACATGCAAGCTGCCCATGCCACAAGCACTCATGCAACCCCATACCATCAGTGATGCAGGGTTCTGAATGGAGCGTTGATAACAACTTGGGTTGTCCTTGTCCTCTCTGGTCCGGATGACATGGCGTCCCACTGTTTCATAAAGAACTTCAAATCGTGACTCATCTGACCACAGAACAGTTTTCCATTTTGCCACACTCCATTTTAAATTACCCCTGGCCCAGTGCAAACGGCTGAGCTTGTGGAGCTTGCTTAGAAATGACTTCCTCTTCGCACTGTAGAGTTTCAGCTGGTGGATTGTGTTCACTGACCATGTTTTCTGGAAGTATTCCTGAGCCCATTCTGTTATTTCCTTGACAGTGGCATTCCTGTTTGAGGTACAGTGACGTTTAAGGGCCCGGAGATCACGAGCATCCAGTAGAGTTTTACGGCCTTGACCCTTACGCACAGCGATTGTTCCAGATTCTCTGAATCTTTTGATGATGTTATGTATGGTTGATGATGATAACTTTAAAGTCTTTGCTATTTTACGCTGGGTAACACCATCCTGGTATTGCTGCACTATCTTTCTGCGCAACAATGGTGGAATTGGTGATCCTCTTACCATCTTGGCTTCAGAGAGACATTGACACTGAGTAGTTCTTTTTATACCCAATCATGTTGCCAATTCACCTAATTAGTGTTGATTGGTCTTCCAGCTGTTCATTATATGCTCAATGTCATTTTTCCAGCCACTTATTGCTGCTTGTCCCAACTTTTTTGGCATTTGTAGACACTGAAATTTTGATTTAACATATTTTTCCTTTTAAATGTTACATTTACTCAGATTAAACTTTTGATCTGTCATCTATGTTCTATTCTGAATAAAATATTACATGTTGGCACCTCCACATCATTGCATTCAGCTTTTATTCACAATTTTAGTGTCCCAACTTTTTTGGAATTGAGGTTGTAGATAAATTAGCATTGCACATGGAAATGGCTGAAAATACTGTATATCACTCAAAGTGGGTTCCTGCTCCAGCCTAGTGCTATCACTGCCAGGTATAGCTGGATCTCTCTCCTGATCCACAGCTTCTCTGTTGCATATATTAAGCACACACATGCCCTGCTCCTGCATGTCTGGGCTACAATGTGTAGTAGACTGTGCACCCTCCAATCTTTTGGACTCGCCCACATTGCTGTTTGGAGCTGGGGAGATTGCAGCCTGTGTTTGTTTGTTAGAGCGGGCAAATCGCTCTAGCTGAGACAGTGCAGTCAGCATCCTCTCTCTGCCTGGAGTTTGGGGCTGTGTTGCTATGTTGTGAACACCATGCTCTCGGGTCTGCTGCTTCTTCTTGGACCTTGTCATGCCAGCGGAAAAAGCTGAGGCTGTACCTGCTGATTCCCCACACTCAGCAGTGTTGGTAAGTATAAAAATATTTGCCACAGAGGCCATTTGCAGGATATTTAAGCTGATTTTGTGCAGGAGCTCTCCTCCACACTTTTGCCTTACATGCCGCTCAAGCCACGCCACCTCCCAGCAGCACCCCTTCTAGTAGGTAGGTATGTACCCCCCCCTCCCACCTCGCGCTAGTAGTAAGGTACCATATTTCACCCCTCACTTTTTTTGTAAATATTGTATTATATATTTTCATGAGACAACACTGAAGACATGACACTGATTACAATGTAAAGTAGTCAATGTACAGCTTGTATAACAATGTCAATTTGGTGTGCCCTCAAAATAACACACAGCCATCAATGTCTGAACCTCTCGTAACAAAAAGTAAGTACACTCCATCTGTTTTGAAAAGACAATCTCTGGATATGACGCTGAGCATGTGCATTCAACTTCTTTGGTCAAGTATGGCAAGACCTGTTCTGTATGATTTTGGTCACCGTGCAGGAGCTAAGTTCTAGGATGTTGGCAATCTTCTTATTGCTTAGGCCATTTTAATGTAGAGCAACATTGTTTTTTTTTTTTTTTTCAAATCCTCAAAGTTCTTTTCCAAGAGGTGCCATATTGTATGTAGCTCCCCCATCAGTACATAGTTGTATCTGAGGCAACATGTACGAACAGGGCTGCGTCAGAAGTCTGGCTTTTTTTCAGCCCAAAACTAGGGCAGCCCCGTTCGCTCTATTTTTAAACAGGCGCACTCCCGTATCTGGAGCATTACAAAGCGCCCGAGGCAGTTTGTAATGCGCTGAGATCGGGAGGCGTGCTGGAGGAGTGTCGCACTATAACCTTACGAAGCTACTCATTTATATCTTCAGTACGGCAAATCCAGGTGCATTACTGCTGGACAAGGTAAACCACTTTGAAAGTGGTTTACCTGAGCTAGAAGTGTTGCTTTGTAGCTAGAAAGTGCTAAATCTATGACCTGCAGTAGAACAGGTTCATAGATTCAGGTGCATTCTATGCTACAAATGCAAGCAAAAAAAAGGCGCCTGGGCACCAAAAATCATACATGTCACCCATAGTGTAGTCACCATTACAGAATAAAAAAAATAAATAAAATGCCTCTAGCTGTTCCCTCGCAAAACAGCGAAGAAACGTCTCAGGCATGGTGATGTAACTACTTTGTGCCGCCTGAGCCAATTACTTACGGGGCAAGGAGCAGGTGGTGAACTGCTCCTTGTTCCGCTTTAGATTTCAACTGTATGCTCATCCCTAGGACATGCATATACTTGAAAGTGCCCGCCAGGGGAAACACCCGCCCTCCAGTGGGCTAGTCAAAAATGGTGCTGTAGCTATGTGACCATCTGATGCAGCTAAGTGGTGTGGGGGTGCCCACAGTGTGTGTGTGTGTGTGTGGCTCTAAGTGCCCCCTTTGGCACTGATGCCATGGATTCACCACCACTGGATTTTGCTGCGGTGGTTCCTGACCACACCACCAGGCACTGGCATCCTCGTCTTGCATGGGCCTGGGAGCATCTAGGCTGGACGATGGACCAGTGGTCCTCAGTGCTGTTCAGTGATAAAAGTTGGTTCACTCTGAGCAGAAATGATGACTGCCAATGATGCTGGAGACGTCGAGGAGAGTGATGTGAATCAGCCAGGTCAGGTACCCTTGCCTGTCATCTAGCAGGCAGACCGTGCTGATGTTAAGGTTACGAATGGTCTGATGTGACACTTGATTACCTCTCTGAAACGTGCCTGGAGTTACCTGGCATTCATCTTCTGGTTCGGCATGGGATTGTTTACATGGCAGCGGTTATCTTTGTTTGATGTAGCCAAAGGACATCCACTTCTTTGCCTTTCTTTGACTCTTCCAGTCTCTGTATATGTGCTGCAACCTGCTGATGACACTCAGTGGCCACTTAAGTCTGAGAGCATGCTGTTTGAAGCCTCATAATGGTGAAGTACTGTTGATTAATTGTAACGTGTTGTCTTGGTCTCATGATGTCAAAATGTGAACCGTATGATAAGGAGAAATCCCAATTCAAATTGATAGTCTAAATTTATTGGCCAATTCAGGGATTAAACAGCTGGTGGGAATTTTGCCATTAAACTCCTTGTTAGAGATCAGCAAGTTGTACTGAAACATTGAAAAGTTGAACATGTGCATTCTAAAGTTAAGAGATGGTCTCATTGACAGTGAGGCAAAATCGCCAGTGTATCAAATGCTTATTTTCCAAGTTTTCCTACCTACAAAGAATGGAGAGGTCTGTAATTTTTATCGCAGGTACACTTCAACTGTGAGAGACAGAATCTAAAAAAAAAAAGTCCAGAAAATTACATCAAATGTATGGTTTTAAAATAATTTTCATTTTATTGCATGAAATAAGTATTCTCAAGCAGCAAGAATTCTGGCTCTCACAGACTTGTTTTTCTTTAAGAAGCCATCCAAGGTTGGCCAAGTTGGCACACACTGAAGCAGTGATTTTGGCCCACTTCTGCATACAGATCTTCTCCAGATGTTTCAGGGCTACAATGAGTTTCAGCTCCCTCCAAAGATTTTCGTTCGGGTCTGGAGACTGGCTAAGCCACTCCAGGACCTTGAAATGCTCTTTGCAGAGCCATTCCATAGTTGCCTTAGCTGTGCGTTTCAGGTCGTTGTCCTGCTGGGTGATCCATCTTCAATGCTCTTAGTAAGGGTAGAAGGTTGTTGGCCAAAATCACGTGAAACATGGCCCTATCCATGCTCCCTTCAATATGGTCCTGTCCCCTTTGTTGAAAACCACCACCCAATGAATGATGTTTCCACCCCCATGCTTCATGATTTGGACAGTGTTCTTGGGGTTGTACTTATTCTTCCTCCAAACACGGCAAGTGGAGTTGATACCAAAAAGTTCTATTTTGGTCTTATATGACCACATACCCTTCTTGCATGACTCCTCTGGATTATCCATATGGTTATTGGTGAACTTCAAACGGGCCTGGACATAGGCGGCATGAGCAGGGGGACCTTGCTTGCTCTGCAGGATTTTGATCCATGACATTAGACAACTCTTTAGTCTTGACCTTCGTGGAGAGGTTGGGGTGTGATTAACCCTTTAAGGTCTAAGCCTGTTTTGAAGTTAAGGACCAAGCCCTTTTTTTCAAATCTGACATGTGCCACTTTATCTGTGAATAACTTTTCAACACTTTTACCTATCCATGTGATTCAGAGATTGTTTTCTCGTGAAACATTGTGCTTTCCTTTAGCAATAAATTTTGGTCGATAAAATCCTTGATTAGGTGTAAAAAATATCGAAATGTTGTGAAAATTTGGAAAAATCTGCCATTTTCAAAGTTTAAAAATTTCTGTGAGCAAGACATAGTCACACCAAACAAAGTAGTAAATAATGAACATCTACCATATGTCTACTTTGTGTTGGCATGATTTTTTTTAAACATTTTTTAAGACATTTGGGGGCTTTGAAATTAAGTAGCAAATTTTACAATTTTCAAGAAAATTTGCAGAACAGATTTTTTTGGGGAACCAGGCCACTTCTGATTTGGTTTTGAGGGGCTTGTATGTTAGAAACCCCCATAAATGACTCCATTTCAGAAACTACACCCCTTAACATAGTCAAAACAGCATTTAGGAAGTTTATTAACCCTCTAGGTATTTCGCAGAAATTAATGAATAGCGAAGGTGAAATTTCAAAATTTTAACTTTTTTGCTGATTTCTGATTTTTGTTCATTATTCATTGGAACCCCGTAGATTTTAGCAAGAAGTTGCAACTCAATAATGATTCTCCTTATTATGCAGTTTTTAGAAATATCCCACTTGTGGCCATATGCGCTTTTTTGACTCTTCCACAGGCCTCAGAATTGAAGGAGCACCTTCTTGTTTTAGAATATTTTTCAGGCTTTATTGGGGTAGTGATGGGCAGTGACAGATGTGGGAACAGAATTTTACAAACTGTCTTTTTAACTGATCAGACAGCTATAACAATATGCGTGAGGGGAACAGGGACTTGGCAATGAAGGGGTTAATTTTTTTGTGTGTGTTTTTCACTGTATGAGCCAGTGATGATCACTGGCAGAAAATTGCTGGAACTTGAAAGTGGCAAACTGTCTGATCAGACAGCTGCCACAAATAGATCACAGGGGCAGTGAAGTTTTTATTAACCCCTCCACTGCCTAAAGTATTTCAGGCTGTGACAGCCCAGATCCCAGCACAGGGCACTAGGACCCAGCACAGGGCACTAGGACCCAGCACAGAAATACGATCTCCTCACTCTCTCTCACAGAACAGAGCTTGGGACATGGATCGGCTGTAATTGTTCTGTCAGCAGACTGACTGACCAATCCCAGCGATCTTCGGCACGGGACTGCCTTGACTGATCACCTGCTGTGTAGCTGTGCTATTTAGCTGTCAGAAACCGCAAATAGCATAGAGCTTTCACTTTATCTCTGCACAGGGAGACAGAAAGCTTTCATGAAGTTCCTGCACGTCATGGTGCATTAACAGGCAGTGAACCATGACGTACAGGAACGTCAGGGTGCCTTAAAGGGTTAATTGTGTGGACAGGTGTCTTATACAGGTAACAAGTTTAAACAGGTGCAATTAATACAGGTAATGAGTCCAGAGTAGGAGGGCTTATTAAAGAAAAACTAAGGGTAAGTTCACACGGCATATTGCAGCTCATACTTCTAAAATGCCCTGGCCCATCCCTCATTCACTTTCATTTTCCTTGACGTGTCGGGGAAAACGGCAGGTAATCATAGCTCTCAATGAGAGCTATGAATTACTTTAGTTACGGGGCGCAATTCGAGTGTACATTACTCACCAAAAATTAAAATATGCTTAAAGTAAAAACTTGAGTTAAATAAGTCCTTTTCCAACACTACATTTCCTCTCCGTGGAAACAAGTCATCCTCTGACACTATCAATACCGTTTGTACAGTGTATACTTAATCTGCAGCAATTTTTACGTACGATGCAATTTACAATACGTGATTGTGATAGCTGTATGTAGCTATAGTTTTGTTATCCTAGGTTTAACTTTATGTGGCCACTTTTCCTGTTCCGTCTGTCTTTTTAAATGGTTTTGTCGTTTATATTTGTTGCTATCTCCTTTCAGGTCAACTAAACCTATCAACCGCTTCCGTGCTAGTGATCGGATGTGGAGGATTGGGATGCCCATTAGCTCAATATATGGCTGCAGCTGGAATAGGTAATCGCATCAGACACTGAATTATCTCTTCATGCATTTGTTGTTTCATGCTCAGTCTTGCACTCCTCAAGTTGTTGTAAAGACATTTACAGCAAAGTAACTAGAATGAGTTATTAAAATGAATGCACCATGGGGTCATAAATAGCTGGCAGAGATGAACTATGATGTCTGTCTCCTCTTAGTGAGTAACCTCTTTCTATGATGTTAGTTTGGTCTAATATCTATGGATGAAAGAGCTGAGTGTATCTATGTGGAGTGTAGCATTATGTTTGAGGGTGACTTATAGCCCCACTCCTCCCAAGGATAATAGATCTCTAAATAGGCTCTCCTCCAAAAGGAAGAGAACAGTTTCTCTACTAATACCATTGGGGGTATGTCCTAGTATATAGCCTGTTAGAAAAATGTGCTGGAAAAGAAGAAAAACACAGAATAGTGCAGTACCACCAGTAGGAGTGAAACCAAACAGCAGTATACGGAACTGCTCACCTTTTAAATAGTTGTACAAATAATTGATACAACACAATGAAAAAACATGTAGGATAATTATCTGCAGTAAAGACCAGGGCAATACATAAAACATAAATAATAAACTAAAAATCCATAATCGGTGTCAGTATGTATATAAAAAAACCTCCATAACATATTTCATGGAACATTTTCCAAAGAGTTCATCGGTGCACTTTAGGTCCCAGGAAACCTTTCATTCACATGTGTAGTCTCAAATGGCACGAAAATACATGTTGGAAATAACTTAAATCGAGAAATTCGTTAGATAATGATACAATAAAATGGAAAATTTGGAAAAAGAAACAATAAACCAGTAGCTGTAAGACTTTATCTACACTGCACAGAAAAACGTCTGTTTTTTCAGCATTTTTCGTTTTCTAAAAACGCTGGAAAAACGACACGGAGTTTCTTTTTTCCGTTTTTTTTTTTACTGGTCGTCTTTTGCAACATGTTCAAAAAAACGCCAGAGCAGGGCAGAAAATTTACTACAGGAGTCTATGTAAAGCATTTTCACTGAAAACCCACCCAGGAGACCCAAGTCACACCTATAGTGGGTGTCTATAAAGGTTATACCTTATCAAATTTGCATACAAGTGTCCGATATGTCCTTGTTTGTACCTTTCATAATAAAATCATGCTTTGGTCGCTAACAGTTTTTGCGCAATTCATATTTTTTTTGCTAAAATCTGTTTTTTTTACAGATTTTGGCGCAAATCAAGTTCTCGCTTCTGATGCTAAAAATAAGTTTTTTTTACGGCTTTTGGTGCAAGAATCATTTTTGTTTTTACGGGTTTTGGCGCTAATAAACTTGACGCTAAAAATACCTTTTTTTTCACGGATTATGGTGCAAAAATCAGTCCTAAAGTTATCTTGCTTTTGTCGCTAAAAATACGTTTTTTTTACTTTTTATGCTGCTAAAATAGTTTTATATGGATTTTAGCGCTATAGTATTATTTTTATGGATTTAGCCACTATAGTTTTTTTTTTTTTTTTTTTTTTTTTTAACGGATTTTGGTGATAGTCTGTTTTTTAAGGAATTTGGCGCTAAAATCCTTAAAAACAGATTTTTTGCAGCAAAAGCAAAGTGCGTTAGCGTCAAACTATGTAAAAACGTATTTCAGCAACAAAATCCATTAAAAAATTGGAATTTAGGGCCAAAATACGTAAAACGACTACAAGATGACATATAAATTCAATAATGTGCTTTATATCCCCTTCTGTAGGCAGAGTTACATCCAATGGCTTAATTTATGCATACATTAAAAAACAGACTTGAAGAATAGCAAAAAACGCGTGTGAAAACCACGCCAAAAACCGCAAATCGTGGCAAAAAACGGCCATTTTTTAGGCTGCTTTTGACAGGCAGTGGACAGAAAACTCAGTTTTATGAATGTTTTTAGTAATTGGTTTTCAGGTCGTTTTTTTGTCCACTGCAGTGTAGACATTGCCTCAAAGTAATAGAAGGTTATGAAGACGGTAACAAACTTAACCCACTGACCTACATTCTATAGAAGTCAATGTACCGGCTGGTTAAAAAGGGATATCATAAATAGTAGAAGAATAAAAGATAAATAAAAAAAATGTTTTTCCTGCGAATTATATCTTATGAAAAATCTTTATATTTATAATATCTAATATCCTACATTAGTTTTCATTTGACTTCTATAGAAGTTTGTTACCCTCTCTATAACCTTCTATTACTTTTATAGCTACTGATTTGTTTCTGTTTCCATATTTATCGAATTTCGTTAAGTGATTTCCAAAATGTATTTTGGTGCTATTCGAGACGACACGTGTGAGTGCCTGGTTTGCTGGGAGCTGAACTTCGCTGACGATCTGTTATTTAAAATATGTTCTGAAAGAGTTTTTAATATGCTGTCTGATGCCAATTATGTATTTTTATTTTATTTGTGTTATGTATAATTTAATTTTCTGAAAGAGTTTTTAGGTGCTAAATTGCATTAAAATATTGAGCCACTTTGCTGCTTATCATGCTTGATGAAATGTGTGAGAGACACGTGGAATGCGTAGTACTTTCATTCTACTGTTATTTTGTTCATTCACCTCTAAAATAGAGAGCTTTTTTTTTGTTTTAATTCAAACTGCACATGGGAATTAACAGTACAATAATTCCATAACACATCAGAAAATTGAAGTACAAATCAGTAATATATACTAATCATGTTAGGAAAAATACACAACAACACATTTACGGGTGACCTGCTGAGGCAGTCGGACATACCTTTTACCCCCCCCCCCCCCCACCACCCAACCCTTGCCTTAATCTTCAGGATAGGTAGCCTATCAGGTGGGGTGTGATCCTATGGCCATCCGTTTTGCTATAATGGCGCATCCACCACTTCCATTAGGCAATAGGTTTACCTAAGTGCCAGGTCCGTTACATGTTAATTACCATAGATTTCAAATGGTCTGTTATTGCTTTAACCATCAATGGATGTCTTGGGCCTCTCTCCTAGCATGGCCTGTTAATGGTTCCCTCCCCAGCAGTTGCTGTTCTAGATACCAGTGTGTCATCCCAAAACAGGTACGCAGAATTTGTCTCGCATTCGGTGGAAGGTATGCTATAAATACCCCCCAGAGTTGAAAAAATTTCCTCACTCGCTTTTCCTTATGTTGTACCGCCTCAATCCAGTCCATACGCATCAAAAACAAACATTTCTCAAAAAATTGCTTAAAGGACGGGCCGGTGAGCCAAAGCCACACTTGAAGTATGGCTTTCCTGGCCGATACAGCCTTTACATGTAAAAATCTGGTCTCCCTGAGTGTGTATTCGGAGGTAGTAGCCACCCCACATCCAAATATCTCCCAAGCAGTGTCCGCCTCAAAATCCACATTAAAACATTCCTTTATGCATCTTGCTACCGTTTCCCAGTAATTCCTTACTTCAGGGCAGTCCCAGAGGCAATGGTAGAGGTCCGCTCCAGAGGAACCACACTTAAAGCAGGCACTAGATGAATACTTCCCCATTTTAAATCCCTTTACGGAAATATGCATTGTGAATGACCTTCAGGTCCATCTCGATATATCATGTGGAAGGTAAGTACTTGTGGGAGAAGCAAACCGCTTCTAAAATACGCTGTGTGGTCAACTCGGGATTTATTTGTTCCCATTTTGCCAGTTGCGTAGGGGAGGCTTCATAATCCAATGTACCCAAAACGTATCTATATATGTGGGACAAGTGTGAGTGTCTAGTAGGTGGTAAGAGGTTAGTGTGATCAAAGCTCGAATCCCAATCCGCCTCTTCCAAGTGTCGTATTATGGTTGTACAATAACTACTAGCTTGTAAGAAATTAAAGAAAGGGATAAGGAAAGATGGGTAAAGCCTCTGGATTTCACTGTATGAGTAGGGTTGACAAGTCGCCGGGTTTATCCAATGCTCTAGGAATCTGATTGCCTCCCTATAAAGCCTATGAAACACTTTACTCAGTTTGCCCTCCTGAAAATCTGGATTGAAAGCCAGTGAAAGATGCACAGAGCAATTTGGGTTCAGACGCTTTTATCGCCTGATTTTAGCCCAGGCCCTCCAGATTGGCATCAGCAAAATGTTATTACGGATCTTGCCTGGAATCCGTTCAAACGGGAGATGCAGGTAGTCTGTGAGAGAGACGTTAGGGAGAAATAGGCGATCTAAGGCACTGCTAGTGAATACTTCAGTGTTCTGTCTCCAGTCTGCCATGTATCTTCCCAACGCCACCAGATTATAATTTCTTATATTGGGAAATCCAAGACAGCCATTGAGTTTTGGTTGACATAAGATATGTAGCGGGATCCGTGCTCGCTTCCCACTCCACATAAAAGTGCGGTACATAGCGTTAATTTGCTTTTCGTCACTGGGACGCAAATATATTTGCAACATTTGAAATAGATACAGCAGCCTAGGGAACTCAACCATTTTAACTAGATTTGCGCTCCCCATGAAATTAAGAGGCAGTCTGGCCCACGACTTCAATGTCCGGTTCGCTGCTGTCCTATATCTATCTAAATTAGCTTGATGCAGGAGCATCAGATCTCTGGTGAGCAACACCCCCAGATATCGTATAGAGGAAGTGCACCAATATATCTTGTGAGCCGACGACCATATCGGTCTGGCTGGTCCCTTTAAGAGCAGTCCCTCGCTTCTATCTACGTTAATTTCATATCCAGAAAGTCGTCCCTTGTCCTCTATTTCTGCCAAGACCTACGTCTTGGCTTTGCAATCATTTATAGGAGATGATCTGCGTAGGCGGTCAATTTCATCTCTGTGCCCTCTTTCGTAATTCCCTGGAACAATTGGCTTTGTGAAATATAATATAGTAGTGGGTCCATTGAAATATCAAACAATATTGGCGACCTTGTCTAACTCCTCTAAATAAGTTTATACTTTGTGTCACGCAAACTAACGACGTGGAGCAATTTTCGTGCAAACTATCTAGGAAATTTAGGAAACCTGGACCAAACCCCCTTCGTGCCAGGGCGGTGCCCAGGAACGGCCAAGAGACCTTGTCAAACGCTTTTTCAGTGTCCAGGCTGAGCAGCATGAACATTGGGTGTGATGTCTCCTGAGCCGCTATGACGCCACCATGACATTTCGGACCGTCTCCCGGACACGAACCCCGTCTGATTAGGGTGTGCGATGTCCGAAAGAAATGTCTGAAAACGGTTGGCAATAATTTTAGCTAATACTTTAGAGTCATGATTGAGTAGAGAGATGGGCCTATAGAACGTTAGTAGAGTGGGATCCTTGTTGGGCTTCAAGATTAGTGTGGTCCTGGAGTCAAAGAAGGATTCCACCGTGCGGGAATGCAGAAAAATGTCACTAAATAGACCAGCCAGATGCGGGGCAATTTCAGATTTAAGAATCTTATAGAATTCGGCTGAGAAGTCATCTGGTCCTGGTGTCTTCCCGTTGCTAGCTGACACTATGACACTCCTCTATCGATATCTTCCGTTCCAAGTTGGCACGTTGCTCTCCCTCAATACCAGGCATATGAATGTCATCCAGAAATGCCGATACCTTATTCGTATCGTGGAGGTTAGCCCTATATAGTTCCTCATAATATGCCATAAATGCCTTCTCAATATCCATTGAATCTTTAAGCAAGCAGCTGGTGCGGGGGCATTTTATTGCTGTAATTGGGCGCTGAGGTTTCCATGCGCAAGTCATCTTAGCCAGAATTGCACCCTGCCTCCCTCCCCATCTGTAAAACTTGTTCTGCGTTGCTCTAACATGCCACACCGCCTGTCCTTGTAAAAAGGTCTCCAGTAAATCTTTGGCTTCCCTGAACCTCTCCTTTGTTTGTGGGGTGGTGGCAGCCATGTGTTCCACTTGTGCAGCTTTTAGCTGCTCATGCAAGATTTTGAATTTATCATTAGCTACTTTTCGTTTGGCGCTTTCATAGCTAATTATGTTGCCTCTGAGGACCACCTTGGCCGTCAGCCATAATAACGGGGAGTCGCTTTTGTGAACTCTATTATCACTTAAGTATTGTTGCCAATGGACACGCAAGAAGTCCCGGAACGCCTCAGATTCATACAAATAGCTGGGGAATTTCCCTGCTTTGGTACCTCTCGTAAAGTCTGGCCTACCAAGTGTAATGGCTATGGGCCCGTGGTCTGAGATGGTTAACGGGTAAATATCCGAGTCCATCACCTCCAAACACAAGGAGGTCGAGACCACCAAATCAATACGTGAGAAGGTATCATGTACTGCCGAGTAAAATGTGTAAGACCTATCGGTCGGATTAGCATCCCTCCAATGGTCGTAGACCTCCAGCGTGTCCATCAGCAACCGCATAGACGGGTGCGTTGTATCTCCTTCCAAAGAGTGGCCTGATCTGTCCCATCTGGGAATGGGTGCGAGGTTAAAATCACCCAGGATTGTTAAGTTTGTTGGGTCCCTCTGGAGCAGAAACCCCACAACCTCTGCAAAAAATTGGTAATAGGCTGATTCGGAGCGTATAAGTTGAAAATAGTGTATACCTTATGTGCTATCAGCACCCTGAGGTATACAAACCGGCCCTCCTCGTCACCATGTTGGTCTATAACTTCTTGTACAAGACCTTTTTTGAAGTATACCGCCACACCTCTCGACTTTGACTTCTAAGTGGCTACCACCAGAGGGTCCAACCATGGTGCCCGTATCGGGGTGTAATTGTCTGTCATCCAGCGAGTCTCCTCAACTGAAAGAGAACCTTCCTACGTTTCTCTGGCGTATTAAGCCCTGCAACATTCCATGCAATTATATTTAAAACAGAATGAGAGCTTCCTTCCTCTTCTGACACAGTGACAGTACTCATCCTGTGTCTCTTAAAGGGGGAACATTAGAGAAGAGACAATCTAAGAAGTGGTAGATCCCAGTGTCCCAGCGAGCACCTAGACCCACCAAAAGTAGGCGGGGGGTTTGGCCATTTAAGGCCCAGAAGGGAGGAGGATCCGGACAGTACGCTCGCACATTAAACCCCAAATATAAGAATTGTCATAATTAGTAACCGCATAACAATCAAATTTGCCGCCATGGCAATATAGGAATTCCTTGTAGCCTTTAATCAACATGAACTGAATCAGTAGCAGCTAACTTTTTACTCTCATGGATTTAAACCCTTAAACCGAAGAATAATACTTATCTAATCAGCATAACACATGGTAAATGTCACTACACCTTAGCCGACCCCTAGTAAGAAGTGTCTGGCCGCCTCCTCCGGTGTCTCATATGGGACCAGTTGGCCATTTTCGTGTACCCTTAGTTTCGCAGGGTAGGCCAATGGAAATTGGACATTGCTATCGTGCAGATGCTTACAGACCTCATGGAACGCTTTCCTCTTAAGAGACACTTGAGTGGAGAAATCCTGAAAAATCAGGATCCGTTCTCCTTGGACCCGCACTTCTCGTTTTTGTCTGTAGGCCCGTGGAAATTGCTCTTTAATAGCCCAATTATGAAATTGCGCTATGATTGGTCTGGGTCTGCCCCTTTGTTCCCTCCACTGCCCTAATCTATGGACCCTTTCCACGAGAATAGGATCTCGAGGAAGGTCTAGCTCCAGAGCCGTCGCCAGGTCTCTAACTAAATACAGGGCTAGCTGGTCTGGGGAACCAGTTCAAGCACTCCTAAGAACCTCAAATTGTTGCGCCTTTCCCTGTTTTCCAGATAATCCAACTTCGCCTGTAAGGCTTCGATGGACGTCTGGTTCGTGGAGACGGTACCTTCAACCCTTGTGATATCTTCCTCTATTGACACAGCTCTGGACTCGAAGTCTGCGATTTTTTTTTTTTGTGAGTTAGGCCATGTTCACACTGCTTATTTGGGCACGTATTTCGCGCAGTACGCCGCAAATTACGGGCTGAAATACGGCCCAGTCATTACGGTAATCCACAGTTCTCATAGAGAACTATGGATTACGTCTCCTCTCCCCGCTCAGAGAATCCGCCGCAGGGGGAGATAAGTGACATGTCATGTAATTTACTAGCGGCGTATACGTGCCGCTAGTAATGATAGTCTATGGGCCGGCGAGATGCCGGCCCCGCCCCCGTCCACACGGCGTAATTACGCCCCGCAATTAAGCCGTGTGAATATGGCCTTAGCCGTGATCTGAGAGAGGGCTTCATTTATTGAGGCCTGTATAAGATCGAACCTCCTTTCTAGGGCTGGCAAAATTAGACTGGTAACCTCCTGTGCCAAGGAGAGCGCTTGTGCCTGGGTGTATCTTGATTTGGGCCTTGTAAATTGTTGACTATTGGGTCTGAGCCATCGGTTTGGCGGCCTGGTTGTGACGCAGCCATCTTGGACTGTTTTGGATTCCCAGATGCGGTATTTTGTGCCCGCCGTGGCTGCTGCGCTCTGGTTTGGGGCAGGTCGTTGCGTGGAGATGGCACTTGTGCCGAGGATCACGTAACGCTATTTGGAGTGTTTTTGTATAAGAATTTGTCCATACTCCCCCGAGACTTTCGGAGGAGTGGACTTCGAGCCAGTTTCCTGAGTATGAGTGACCCTGAGTGGGCGGCTATGATATTACGTTCACCTGTAATTTGAATAGGGCACTAGCCAAAAGCTACCAAGAAAACAGGGTTAATTTCAAGTTTCTATACCGGGGCTTACTTATCGGTTAGACGAGAAGGAGAGAGACAGGTCAGGTTACTATGGAATCCTTGAACCTACATTCACATCTTAAATACAGACAAGCTGTCAAGTGTCAAACATAAGGGCGCATCCCCACGGCATAGGACAAATACCGGCCCGTTTGCCGGCCGGTATTTGTCCTGCTTTGCGCTCGTCCCCACGGCCGCGGGGGGTGGCTTTTCTCCGCGATGAGTGGGGACTGCTGCACGGGTTTCCCATAGAGCACAATTGTGCTAATTTTCAACCAGTTTTTCAGGCGGTCTGAAAAAACAGCCGAAAAACCGTGCAGTGGGGACATGCCCCAAGTGTGATGACACTATAGTTTCCTCGTTCTACTGCTTTAGACACACTTGTACTTTGGCATAGAGTTGTAAGTAATACCACAGTGACCCCTAGCGGTGAAAAGTGATATTGAACCCTAAGCTCCCAAAGAGTTGTTTAAATCCGCATGGGCTGATGTAACAAAATTCCCAACCCTCAGTTGAGATCCCCAACCTCCACAGTTAACACCAAGAGCCCTTTAAATAAGAACCCTCAAGTCCATCATGTAACTCACTACACCGTCTCCAATTAAGTGACACTTGCTAGGGTTGCCAGTGAGTTCCAGATCACTTCAGCCTGGAGATAGCCATGGGTGTGCGGTATCACAGCGTGTTGTTGCAATGTTCAGCAAGTCCGGATGCCAACTCCTGAGCCGTTATGAGGAAGGAGAAGCTCAACGAATAAGAGACTCCAAGGTCCAGTAAGGAGTAGAGCGGGTCAAATCTCCCCCGTATCGCCAGGCGGAGGCGGACCACAGGATGGCCACGATGGGTGAGAGAGCTCAAAGACTGTCCCGCAATAGTATGCCTTGACACCCGTGTTCCATCCAGGGCAAGGTGTGCTCAAGCCTTGTTTCGCGTAGGGTGTTTCAGCAGTGAGGGTTGTAAGAACGTGGAATGGCTCCTTTACCGCCGAATGCATAGTCCGTTGCCGGCCGTTATTGGCGAAGGAAATACAAAAAGTCTCAAGCCATCTATCAATTGTGAGACAAGGTCCATGCAGGCAGTATGGCGCAAAGTATGGCGGGGCGGGGCGCAGCTGCCAGCCGAGTGGGCTCAGCGATGGAGAACGTTTAAAACTCTCCCAGGCATGGGGTTTTGAGGCTAGGCACAGAGATAGTCTCCCGGTGTGTCCCCTGGGGGTGCCTAGTAACAGTCCTCCCCTGCTGTAACTCACCACACCACTGGTGATGGGTCCGGTGTTCGGTTGTCGTCACTCCGGTTCTCGGCTTGTCGGTGGGATCTCTGCGGGTAGATCGCGTCGTGCCGCTCCCGGTCTGGGACTGGATGCCACGAGTCCTCTTCCGCCTTCTTCCTCCGCTCACCGCCGCCTGATGTGCCGAACCTGCGTCGTCTACCGCTACTCGTGCCGGTGTATCCGCAGCTGTGTCTTACAGTTCGTGAGCAGCGCAGCTCACCTCTGGCCCGTTTGTCTTGGCTTGCATCCTGTGGTCTCGTAGCAGGTGGGGGTAGTGGCACGTTGGTCCCCGTCTGTGCTCACCGCACGTGCGGACTCCTGCAGGAGCCCTCAGTTCTCCACGGCACTGCGGTTCTCAGGCTGGGTCTCACGGTAGGTGCTGGCTCTTGTAGGTGCTCGCTGCCTCCTATACCTCTGCACTCAGAGTGTCTCAGAGGTGTCTCCAAGATGGCGCCCGTTGGGCGCTCGTGACGGGAAAGTTTGCGGGCTTTTCCGCTTACACAGCCTCGGGTTATTTATCCACCTTTGAAGCTTCGGCAGAACTTTGCTGCAAGGTAGGATGTCTCGCCTCCCGCACCGTTCAGCTCACCTCAGTGGAGCCCGTAGCTCTTCGGATCCGACGTTCTGTTAGTGCTGCGGCTTGGGGGGAGGCCTACGGCCTCAGTTGATTCAGCAGTCGTTACTGCTCTGGGACCTCGGGGATCCAAAATTTCCTGCTCCTGTGCTCAGCAGCTCTATGGGAGCCCAGAATCCGCTTCAGGTGGTTTGGGTAGCAGGATGGCTGAGATAAAGCCGCTTTTTGTGAGAGTCGGGCAGGAGCAGCCTTAAGATGTGGCTGTGTCAAACGCCCCACCCCGAAGTCCCAAATTGATCTCTTTTTTTTAAAATGTGTATTCATTATTACTGGACCTGAGTACTATATGCTTCCTTTTTTGTTGTTTGTATGCATAGTATAGCATACAGTATGCAGTTGTCTATGTGGGATAACATTTGTAGATGGCATCAACTATTATAGCAACAATTCAATGGAAACTTACAAATAAAATAGTTATTCATCTTAAGGAGACACTACTATAGGTGTAAAAGTAGAAATGCACTTCAGATAGCTGTTAGCCGAATGTTCATTTGACCGACAGCTTTCTCCCCCCCAATGCTTCTATAGGCATGCAGGCTTTGTTGGAGTTGTATGTTTTCTAAATGGGGAGAGAATAGGTATGCCACAGGCAGACTCTTTTGGTGGCAGTTTATATCCTCAAGACCAACGGGATCAGGTAGTTTATATCCAACTTCCCAATATTCCCATATACTTTTGCTTCACTGTTTATTGACCACCTCGCCCAAGTGACATGTCATCCTTACGGGCTTACTGTCAGTACATCATCAACTATATACAAATGAGTGGCAGGGAAATGTGCTCAACTGGTATATGTCCCTCATAGCGGTTATAGGCAGGTATATGTCTCAATAGTGTTATAGGCGCTATATGTCCCCATAGGCAGGTTATAGGCAGATTATATGTCCCTCATAGCGGTTATAGGCAGGTATATGTCTCCCATAAGCAGGTTATAGGCAGCTATATGTCCCCCATAGGCAGGTTATAGGCAGCTATATGTCCCCCATAGGCAGGTTATAGGCAGCTATATGTCCCTCATAGGCAGGTTATAGGCAGCTATATGTCCCAGAGGCAGGTTATAGGCTGCTATATGTCCCCCATAGCAGGTTATAGGCAGCTATATGTCCCATTGGCAGGTTATAGGCAGGGTATAATATTATTATTATTATTATTTTATTATACCCCCCACCCCCCCCCCCCCCCGCCGCACACCCCCCCCGCCCCCCTTGCCCAATTCTCCCAAGGCGCCACGAAAAAATAATAACAATAATAGTCACCCATTTCAGGTGGGTACATAAATAACATTGGTCAAACAATTCAAAGTGACAATAAGTGACTAACAATGGGTACGAGGTGAGAAGGTCCCTGCCCGTGAGGGCTTTACAATCTACTGGGAAGGGTGAAGAGACAGAAGGTGGGGGCAGACATGTTTTGTGGGGGCGGAGCAGTTGCAACACGGTTAATGTTTGGTTTTAGGCAATACTGAGAGGTAGGTTTTCTGGGTTACAATTGAAGCCGTGTGAGAGAGGGGGGAGTCTGAGGTGTTGGGGGCAGGTGAGTTCCAAAGGGTAGGGGGGAAGCACGAGGACAGTTTGGAGACTGGTTAGTTGTGGGAGGAGATAGAGGAGAGCAGAGGAGATGGTTTTATTTTTCATGTGAGGTGCGGAGGTTGCGTGAGGGGAGGTATTTAGAGGTTACAAGGCAGAGTTTATGAAGGGAGTAGGTTGTGTAGGCCTTGTAGGGTCAAGTTGCTAGCTTGGAACTGGATACGTGGGCAATGGGTAAGCCAATGAAGGGATTGCAGAGGGGAGGGGCAGGGTGAGTAGCGTGGAGAGGAGAGAGGTGAATCAGTCGGGCAGCAGAGTTAGGTGGTTTGGAGGGGAGCAAGAGTGCTTGCTGGGAGGCCAAGAGAAGGATGTTGCAGTAGTCGAGGTGGGGAGTTGACGAGGCGTGGAAAGCATTTTTGTGCTTTCAGAATTAAGGAAATGAGCGTGATTGGGAAATAATTTTTAGGTGGAGGTGACAGGCCGAGGTGAGGTGTGATGGTGTGGTTTGAAGGACGATTTGGAGTCAAAGGTTTATCCAAGGCAGCGGACCTGTGGTGATGGTGAGGAGTGTAGCCATTGGACAGTGTTAGGAGAGATCAGGGGGGAGGGATGAGTGGACGGTGGAAGATAATAAATTCAGTTTTCTCATGTTTGTTTTAGGAGACGGGAGGAGATGGAGGGAAATGGATGAAGACCGTCAGGGAAACTGGAGAGAGAGAAAGAGAGGTGACATCTGGGCCGGAGTTGTAGAGTTGGGTGTCTTCAGCTTACAGGTGGTACTTGTAAAGCCGTGTGAAGCTATGAGCTGGACCCAGACCAAGAGTGTAGATAGAAAAGAGTAGTGGCCACAGGACATGACCCCTGGGGGACACAACAGAGAGAGGACGGGGGGAGGAGGAGGAGCGAGAAAGGGTTTTTTGAGAACGACTGATGTCCGATCAGTGAGGTGACGAGGTGATCCAGGAGAGGGCCAAGTCGTGATGCGTGGGAGGAGAGGATGTGTAGGAGAAGTGGAATGTCGACAGTGTCAAAGGACCAGAGGACAGGTCTAGGAGGAGAAGCACAGAATAGTGGCGTGAAGTTTGGAGTTGCCTAGGTCGGTTGGTGACTTTGGTTAGGGCGGTTTCAGTAGAGTGGTGGGGTCGGAAGCCGATTGCAGCGGGTCAAGGAGTGAGTTGGTGGAGAGAGGGGAGGACAGTTGAGATGGACGTTTGTTGCTCAAGGAGTTTAGAGACGATTGGAAGCAGTGATGATGGGGCGTAGTTGGAACATGTGAGGGAGGGGGTCAAGAGATGGTTTCTTTAGGATGGGGTGATGGTGGCGTTTGTTTAAGCGTGGACAGGGAAGATGCCAGAGGTTAATGTTAGAATGAAGAAGATGGGTTGTGAGGGCTGGGATGATAATCAGACTAAGGTCAGGTTGAGGCAAAGTGTGATGGGGGAGTGGGTCAAGACTACAGGTGGTGAGGTTCGATATTGGACAGTAAAGAGGAGAGCTTGTCAGGAGTGACAGGAGAGAAGGGGAAGTTAGAGGGGATAGTCATGAGTTGGTTGCAGAGGTGGGCTGTGGGGACACTGAGGACATAGAGGGTAGGTTGATGGGGACAACGGTGTGAAGCTTTTCTGATGAGATGTATTTTTTTTATGGAAGGGAGTTGCAAAATCATCTGCTGAGAGGAGAGATGGGGAGCAGGTGAGAGTTGAAGGTGTTAAAAGTATGTTGGGGTGTGGGACAGGGAGGATTGAGAGTTCGTGAAGATTTTTATATGAGATGAAGTACTCGTCGGTGGAGCGGGTTTTATTCCAGACTGGCGGTTTCAGCCCCTCTGGAAGCTCGCCTCAGCTGTTTGGTGGAGTCTATGTGCCTAGGGTTGTTCTGTTCATTTTGCGGTTCTGTTGTGTGTGAGAGGGGCTGAAAGCATCAAGAGTGGAGTTGATTGTGGTGTTGTAGAATGTGGGTGGCTGGTTCTGGATCAGCAAATGAGGATTATGGTAGAGGAGGGGCAGAGAATCAGAGAGTGTGCAAGGGTTGAGTTTTGTAGGTTCCTGCGTGGGTGTACTAGATTTGGTGCAGGATAAGGGCAGGTGAGTGGTGTGGAGGAGTAGGTGAGGAGGTTGTGGTCCGTGATGGGGGAGAGTGAGGTTTGAGAGGTTTGATTAGGGGGGCAAAGGGGGTGCAGATGAGTACCTGTGTGTGTCCGTCTGTGCGAGTGGCTTACAGTGGAGTCCACTGGAGAGCAAAGAAGAGGTGAGTGACAGGTGGTTAGTTAACTAGTTGGAAGTAGGGGGTGTATCGATTGGAATTGTTAAAATCTCCCATGATAATAGTGGGGATGTCGGTGGAAAGAAAAATGGAGTGCAGGAAGCAAAGTGGTCAAGGAAGGTGGTGCAGGGCACGGGGGTTCGGTAGACAACAGCTACCTTGGAGGTTGGAGTGGGGTAGATGCGGACAGAATCACCTCGAGAGGAGGGGATGGGTAAGGGAAGGTTACTTGTGGAATGGAGAGAATGGAAACAGGTATCGGACAGGAAAGAAGGCAGACACCTCCACCATTGTTTTCTGGCCCAGGGCGGGGGGTTGTGGGTAAACTGGAAGCACCATAGGAGAGTTGCAGAAGGGGAAGTTGTGTCAGAGGGTGTCAGTACAAGTTTCTGTTAATCCAAGGAGGTTAGATTGCATGAGAATGAAGTGGTTGTGGATGAAGGGAAGCTTGTTGCACACACAAACGTGCATTTCAGAGGGCTCCAGACATGGGGAGAGTGGTGGGAATGGGTGTGAAGGGGAGGGTTTGAGATTTATGGGTTGATGTAGTGTGGGCTGCTTGGTCTGTAAGAGATGCCTGAAGCCACTGTGGGGATGTGGTGAGGGGGCCCGGGGTTGGGAAATATGTCCCGGCATGCGTAGGAGAAGGAAGGGTGTAGAGAGTGAGGAGGTGTGTGTGGGATTAGAGAAAAAGGTGTGTGTGGGTTTGTTTGAGAAAGGTCTTATGTTGTGGAAGAGGTGAAGAGTAGAGGTCAGTGGAGGGTATATGACAGAAGGGGGGACGATATGGAATCCATGGCCCAGCGCGGGTGTCTGGGTTGGTAGGCAAGGAGTTTGATGATTAGAGAGGCAGTGATTGATTGTGGCAGAGAGTGCATATGGTGCTGTTAGAGTGAGGAGCTGGGAAGGGTCTTGGTTACCTTTGGTTCACTTCTGGTTTTCAATGTTCGGTAATTATTGCGCATACATTTAAGGAAATAAGCACACTTAAGGGATGTTGCACGACTGTCCCCCATAGGCAGGTTATAGGCATATATGTCCCCCATAGGCAGGTTATAGGCAGCTATATGTCCCCCATAGCAGGTATAGACAGGGTTTAAAAAAAGTACGTGCCTCTCTCCCTTTCTGCTCCGACTCCCAAGTGGTCCGTCTTCTTGCCGGCACAGAGGCGTGATGTCTTGAGGCCACGCAGGCAGCGCGTACATCCGGACTACACGCCGACCTGTGACCAGTATGCTCGGGACGAGTTAGTTGCAGTCTGCAGCCATCCAGAGTTCACTGCGGAGCAGGGAGCGCTCGTTCTCTGCTCTGCAGTGGTATCTTCCACTGTATGCGCTCCCGAGGAAGCCCATACAGATGAAGAGATCGGCGACAGCACCTGGGCTACGACAGCGCCCAGACGTTGTCGGCTGACTGTGGATTCCGCTATATGCGCTCCTTGAGAAGTCACATAAAGCTGAAGTATCCCTGCCGGTGCCCGGGCCGTAGCAGCGCCCAAGTGCCGACAGTGACTCGAGTATAAGTCACGGAGGGATTTTTCAGCACATTTTTTTGTGCTGAAAAACTCGGCTTATACTCGAGTATATATGGTAATAATTGTAAAGCAGGCATGAGGAAAAGAACATTATTAGCAGCTGCACATATACTGAGGAAATCGACCTAGAAAACAGTGACCTGATAGTATGTCTTATAAAATGCTATGGTATATTATATATTTTGTAGTATGTAATTATATGTGAAGGATGTAATGTGCTGAAATGTTCTGAAGCTTGTTTTTATGTACACAGGACGTTTGGGATTGCTGGACTATGATGTAGTGGAAATGAGCAATCTTCACAGACAAATTTTGCATGGAGAAAAGAGAAAAGGCATTTCAAAATCTGCATCCGTTGTGAAAACACTAAGGAAGTATGTGCTCCTCTTAATCTCTCTTGGTTTTATAGAATTCATGCTGTGTATATTTTATGTTTTACATTAGGCTTAAAGGGAACCTGTCACATAAGTTATACCACCCTTGCTGAGAACAGCACAAGTTGCTAAGGAGTATGACAGAGCTCACTCCCTTTGTCCTCCATCAGAACTCCAGCTACGAAATCACAGGGTTCTAGTAGTTGTCCCAGCAACCAGGGTTCAGACAATTCGGGTTGCTTGTGACGTAGTCCTGTAATGTTCTGCCCAAGGGGCAGGATGATTGACAGTTGGCATAGACATGCTACAGTGTATTATACCTGTGTTATACCAGCAGTCTAATGATTGATTAAAAATATGTAAGGCTATGTCTCCACTGCACACGTTTTCGATCGTGTTTTCTGGCTTTTTTTTTTTTTTTTTTTTTTAAACCGCTGAAAAAACTACTGAAAACAGATCTCATTGACTTTAATAGTAAAAACATTCCATAGTCTCGACATTTCTGCTCCCTGTCGTTTTTTTGAAACATGTTGCAAAAAACGCCACAGGACAGAAAATTTACTATCGAAGTCTATGTAAATCGCTGGATATTTTTTGGCGTCTTTTTTGCAGAAATCCACAGCAATTATTGCTTTGCATTTCTGCAAAAAAAACAAAGTGCCAAAAGACAGAACGGTTGGTTTTTAAGCTGTTTTCGACATGCACTGGACAAAAAACTGTTTTATGAACGGTTTTAGGATTTGGTTTTCAGTGAGTTTTTTTTTGTCTAATGCCGTGAAGATCTAGTCTAAAAAGTAAGTGTAAAAAAATAAAACCAAAAAAAAGTAAAACCGGCACACAGCCCATTATAAATATAAAAGATCAAAAATAAAGTGCGCAGGGCTTTGTAAATGCAACATGGCACCAACCAAAATCTGCATTCCAAAAGCTAAATAGTACTCCCTCCCTTGTACCCCCCCCGCCATGCGCCCAAACAGCAGTTGACACACACACAACACATTTTGGGGTGCTTTTTTCCAGGATTCCTTGTGAAAATGTAAGCTTTTCAGCTAAAATTGATGATTGTTGGAAAAAAGTTTTAATTTTCACAGCCGAACGCTAAAAACATTTGTGAAAGACCTGTGGGGCCAATACACTAAATGCAAGGGGTGTAGTTATCAATATGGGGTCTTTTTAGGGTATCAAGTTTTAGCACCTATAATTTGACCTACAGAAAATCATACTGGAAATGAAACCCCAAAGTCCAGTAGGTGCTCCCCTTTTTTATTAGAATTTTTTATTTTTTACAGCAGTCACCGTGCGGTATAAATGACAAGCTAACGTTACTCAGCAGGTTAATACGATTACAGGGATACCCAATTTGTATTTTTTTTTTTTTTTATGTTTTACTGTTTTTACACAATAAAAACATTTTTATTCAAAAAGAAAAACTATGTTGTTGCATTGCCATAGTCTAAGAGCAATAACTTTTATTTTGCTGTGTACAGAGCTCTGTAGGGGCTTGTCTTTTGCGGGATTGGTTGACGTTTTTATTGGTATAATTATTGGGGGAACAAGGCTTTTTGATCGCTTTTAAATCCGTTTTTTGGAAGGCAGGGTGAAGAAAATACTGCAATCCTAGTAGTGTTTGTTTTGTTCTTATTTTAACAGCATTCACCGTTCAGTATCCATGACAAGTTAGTTTTATTCCGCGGGTCGATACGATTACGGTGATACCTAATTTATATAGTTTTTTTTTTTATGTTGAAGCACTTTAAAAAAAACAAAGTGTTTTTATTGTGTAAAACAATATTTATGCATTTGCTGTCTTCTGATAGCCATAACTTTTTTTTATTTTTCCGTATACAGACCTGTGTAAGGACTTTTTTTTTTTTTTTGCATGATGCGGCCCGCAGTAATTTACAGGTGGTCCCATGTAGCGATCGTGCGGGGCTCGCTTGTAAGCTCGCACGATCGCCAGGACGTATCCATACGTCCATTTGCGGGAACGCACTTTCTACTAAGCGCATGGATATGTCCAATGTCGGGAAGGGGTTAAGATCACCAGAGCTAAGTCGCAGACAGAAGAAGGGAACTGCTTCTGCCTGCTCTCGTCGAGCAACGGCACGATCGTGCCACTGCTGTCTCCTACCAGATAGCCCTGGAGTGTAATAAATACTTCCCGGGCTATCCGTGACATCACGTGGGCATTGCTGGGTAGGGTGATTGACAGACGCCATGGAGACCAGTATAGAGCATTTCTGCACTGTATTGACCTATTGTATGAGTGATCTGAAGATCACTCGTACAATTCCTCTACGGGGAAAAGGGAAAAAAGTGTGTAAAAAGAAAAAAAAAAAAAGCACATCCACCGCCCTTTTCCCCTTTACAAACACCAATCGGCCCAAAAAGGTCAAAAATACACGTATTTTGTATCGCCGCGTGCATAGCGACCTAACGTATAAATAAGTTCACGGTAAACATGGCTTCATTCGGCAAAAATAAAGTCTTTACACAGCTCTGTTTACGGAAAAATAAAAAAGTTACGGCTATCAGAAGACAGCGATGCATAAATGTGTTTTACACAAAACTTTTTTTTTTTTTATAAGCGTTTAAATTTAATAAATATATAAATTGGGTATCACCGTAATCGTATAGACCCACAGAGTAAAACTAACGTGTTACATATAATGCACGGTGAGCGCTGTTAAAAATAAACATAAAGACTGCTAGGATTGCAGTATTTTCTACACCCTGTCTTCCAAAAAAAACAAATTTAAAACGGATTAAAAAGGCTTGTTCCCCCAAAAGATACCAATAAAAACATCAACTCATCTCACAAAAAAACAAGCCCCTACACATCTCTGTACACAGAAAAATAAAAATGTTATGGCTCTCAGACTATTGCAATGCAAAAACATGTTTCCTTTTTGAATAAAAATGTTTGTTTTACTGCTTTTACACAATAAAATCTGTAATCTTATCGACCTGCTGAGTAAAGCCAGGATGTCATTTATACCGCACGGTGACTGCTGTAAAAAATAAAAATAAAAAACACTACCATGAATGTTGTATTTTGTTTAAAACCTTTCTCAAAAAAAAAAAAAAACCCTTAATAAAAAGTGATCAAAGTGTCATATACACCCCATAATGGTACCAATAAAAACGGCAACTAATTCCGCAAAAAACAAGCCCATAATCGGTTCCGTTTACAGAAAATAAAAACGTTATGGCTGTCAGGATAAGACAACATAAAAACGCAATTTTTTATAGACCTATTTATATTGTGTAAAAGTAATAAAACATAAAAAACTTTATAAAATTTATTTCATTGTAATTCTACCGACCCGCATAGTAAAGTTATCATGTCATTTACACTGCACGGCGAACGAAAAAAACAATGACGGTACTGTGTTTTTTCCCCCCAATGCTTAAAATTTAAAAAAAAAAAAAAAAAAAACTATGGAGCACGTGTGCGCCCAAAATGCACAATACACCCAGGGCTGGGACAAGGCATTTTGGTGCCCTAGGCAAGTAAGGCCGATGGTGCTCCCCCCATCAAAAAATTCAAATCCTCAGCCCTAACCTGAGGCATGCTGCCCGCACCCTCCCTATCTAGTTGAAAAAGGACAGACCACCCACAAACCCGTGCCATTACTTGGATCTATTACCCACCTCCCCCCGCACACTATTACCCACCTCCCCACTCTGAAGACCTTTCCCCCACACTATTACCTACACCACCTCTGTTCTTATCTTCCCTCCCACCTCACGGAAAACCACTGTCAGTCTTTTAGACTCCACTTCATAACAGAGTGCAGGAAGACTGTAACATAATGGGATTTGCTGGCTCTTACTAAGCTTTTATCAGAAGCATCTCCTGACCACTGTCTTGTCTGGGGCCAGAACTGTGAATGCTTGTGATCCTGCCCGGTCACAAGCTGGAGGTATGAGGCGTACCTTCTTGCTGTGATGTTCCGCAGAAGATGGCACAAAGAGGAGGGGCGGTGAATATAGATGGGGGATGGCAGCAGCCACTGAGTGCAATAGGTCAATGCTGAGTAGCTGCTGCTAAGTGACCTGAGCGTAAATGCTGCAGCACTTAGCTCAGTGTGTGAAGCAGATAATGTTATGTGACAGTACTTAACTGCGCCCTCCCTAGTGACAGGCAGAGGGGGCGCCCTAGGCGATCGCCTACCTCTGTCTACCCATCGTCCCGGCCCTGAATACACCCCTAGATGAGATCCATGAGGGATGTTGAATCGCAAATGGAGTGACTTATGGAAGGTTTCACCTGTTCTGGTATTTTGGGGACTTTGCAAATGTGACATGGGATCCACCAAAATCTGTGTTCCAAAAGCCAAATAACGCTCCCTCTCTTATATGCCCTGCCTTGCACCCAAACAGCAATTTCAACCCATATATAGAGTACTGCTGAACTTGGAAGAAAATGCTTAGCAAAACTTCAGGGGGGTTTTTCACCAGCATTCTTTGTAAAAAAAATTAAACATTTTCAGCTAAAATTACAGATTGTTGGAAAAGAATGTCTTTTATTTTCACAGCCTAACGCAAAAAAAATTTGTGAAACACCTGTGGGTTTCGATATACTCACTACGCCCCTGGATATATTCGTTACGGGTGTAGTTTCCAATTTTGGGTCTTTTTAGTGGGGGGGAGGTTATTAAGTTTTAGCGCTTTAGGGTGTACGCAATCCTGAAATGGCGCCTAAATAAAATTGTAATGAAAATGAGACCCCAGAGTCCAGTAGGTGCTCCTCTTACTCTGAGGCTTGTGATTGAGCCAAATAGTGCACTAGGGCCACATATGGAAAATCTCTGAAAACGGAAGAATCTGGGGAATTTAGATTAATTTGCGTTTCCCTCGTCACATCTACCGTGTTCTTGTGAATAATGGATAAAAATTGAAAATCTACAACAACAAAAAGTGACATTTTGAAATTTCACCTCCAGTTTGCTTTAATTCTTGTGAAACACCTAATGGGTTAATAAACTACTTAAATGCGGTTTTGAATACTTCAAAACAGCAAAGCCACATCAGAACTGGACTGGTCCCTAAAAAAATGTATATATGTATAAATGTTCTTGAAAATGTTAAATTACTACTAAATTTCTAACCCCTCAAAGTCCTAAATAAATAATAATAAAAAAAAAAAATGACAACCTACAGTAGCCATATGGTAGATGCTAGTTATCAACTATTTTTTGTGGAACAATTATCGGTCTTACACACAGAAATTGAATTTGAAGTTTGAAAATGGTAAGTTTTTTACGATATTTTTTACAAATAAACAGAGTTTTGGGACCAAAATTTCTCACTAACTTAAAGCACTATGGGCCACATGTATGTAAACGGTCTTGGTCTTTTGCCTATAGCAACCAATCAGAGTTCCCCTTTCATTTCCTATAGTGCTCTGAAAAATTGAAAAGGGAGCTCTGATTGGTTGCTATGGGCAACAGAGAAAGTCTTAGACCAAGACCGTTTTCATACATGTCGCCTTATGTGTAACAAGAAAATAGTCTCTGAATCAGGTGTAGGTAAAGTGTTCTCACATAAAGTGACACATGTCAGATTTCAAAAATGGGGCTCTGTAAGGAAAGCCAAAACTGGGGTTAAGAGGTAATCCTGTTACAGGAAATTCTCTCCGCCAGCTGCCCATGGCTAGGTGCGATCAGGCCGTGCATTTGAATGAGGAGGACAGTGCTAGTGCCGTTCTCATTCAAATGCAGGGCTGGATCACACCTAGCAACGAGCAGCCCCCAAAGTGAATTTCTTTTAACGGGACTACCTATTTTAGTCCAAAATCGGCCTAAGGGGTTAAGGACGTTAAAAAGGCCTATAAATTTAGCAGAAATGTTTACAGTTTGCAAGAAAATTTCCAAAATGTTGTTTTTTTTGAATGTTTGTTTATTTTAAATAATAATAATAAAAAAAAAAAAAAAAGAAGTGAACCAATTAGCACAAAGACTGAAACCACAAGGGTTCTGGAAAAGAGTTGACATAAAAACCAAGTTGAAATTTTGTCTGATTAAAACAAGAGGTCATGCTATAAAAACCTTGACAGATTTAGTAGAGGAGGAGTTTTAGAAAATGTAACATTGATTCAAATAAAAATAAAAAATAAGGATAAAATATGGGGAAATAAGAAAGGCTCTCCATTCCTTGAAAAACAGAGATATAAGAGCAGCAGATAATGGGGGAGGGGTGGTTGTGATGGATGCTTCTATGAGGAGGAATCTATGAATATATTTTTGGATGAGAAATACTATCAGATTATATATGAAGACCATTTCCCCTTATTACAGAAGGATTTAATTAAGTGGACAAAGGATGCTGTCCTGAAAGGAGCTTATACACGAGAAGAAGCTAAATTCATTATGGTTCCAAATCCTAGGAGACCTTTCTTTTATCAGATCCCTAAAATCCACAAGAATTAGACAAAGCCACCAGGACTCCCGATTATTTTGGGTATTGATAGCACCTTCAGTAATTTATCTCTATACATAGATTTTGTTTTTACAGGATTATGTAAAAAAAAAAACTTCCAAGTAATATAAAGGACGCCGATGATTTAATTAAGATTCTACACAATACTTCTTGGGAAGAACTTTTTACTTTAGATGTTACATCTCTGTATTTGAACATAGATCATGTACTCGGAATTAATTGTACAGCCAAATACATAAAAAAAATGACATTACTTATGTGTTCACAAAAATCTTTCTTGATAGGACAAAAACTTAAACTGTTTAATAACTATTTTACACATAAAAAAAACATTTACTTACAAAAATGTGCCTTGGTGATGGGGATCAGAATGGTTCCATCATATGCCAATTTAGTCATAGAAATATTTGAGCAATTGTATATCTATCAGAATAAAGTATACTATCCCCACATCTCTATATATAAACGATACAGAGATGACCTATTCCTAATTTGGAAAGGTCCTCAAAGATGGCCGAAACTTTTGTCACCTCTTTAAATAACAATTGGGGATTACAGTTCACCATATTTTTTAACCCCTTAACGACCTTGGGCGTATCAGTATGTCCCAGGGCCGCTAAGGGGCTTTGCAGGGGGATCGCTCCGCGACCCCCCCGCACAGCCGCCGGGTATTAGCGGCAAATCGCCGCTAACACCTGGCAGAAAAACAGCGCGCGGCGGGTGGCTCCGCCCGCTGGCGCTGTTTTACCCATCAGGCGCCGCGACAAAGATGGCCGCGGCGTCTGAATTAACGCCGATCGGTGCCGCGCACCGATCGGTGCGGTGATCGGCATAAGCGCAGCTACGCTGCACCGATCCGATCACCGGGCATTGTGGTGGGGAGCCTTGTGAAGGCTCCCGTCACTTACCCTGGCCGGTTTGCCCCACTTCCGTCCGCAGACGGGAAGTGGGGAAACCGCCATCTTTGTACACCCTAATGCATTGCCTATGAAATGCATTTGGTTGTATTAACAATCGCGCCACCTAGTGGTCAAGTACCACAGGTGGCCTCAATGTTACAGTAAAAAAAAATAATAAAGTTTTAAAGTACAAAAAAAAAAAAAAAGTATTAAAAGTTCAAAAAAAAACCCTTTCCCCATTTTACAAATAAAATCATTAAAATAATAAAGTTACACATATTTGGTATCGCTGCGTCCGAAAAAGTCCGATCTATAAAAATATAACATCATTTATCCCATACGCGGAACACCGAAGAAGAAAAAAAATTCCAAATGCCAAAATTGCGTTTTTTGGTCATTTTACGTCACTCAAAAAATGGAATAAAAATGATCAAAAAAGTCACATGCATTCCAAACTGCTAGCGATAAAAAGTACACTTCCCCCCGCAAAAAATTTCCCCCTCACTGACTCCGTGGGTGTTAGTAAAAAAAAGTTATTGGCGCAACCAAAATGGCCCCGGGGCCCGCAAATTTTTAAAAAAATAGAAAATTTTTTGGAATTTTTTTACGGTACCAAAACATAACGCAAACCCTACTGTTTGGTTTTGCCAATTGCGTAACAACCTGAAAAAATAAGATAACACATTATATTTCCCGGGAAGATTGAACGCCTTTAAAAGCAAAACCCCCGCAACATGGCGAAAATACATTTTTTTTTACAATTTGTCCAATTTGGAAATTTTTTTTTTGCGGTTTCCAGAATTTCTATAGAAGTGAATAACACCATTAGAAAGTACATCTTGTCCCGCAAAAAAAAAAAGCCCCAGTGTCTTGTAGGGGGAAAAAATAAAAAGTTGGGGCTTTCAGAAGGCGGGGACGAAAAAAACAACTGTCCCCCAAAAAAAAAACGCCGGGTCCTTAAGGGGTTAATACAGATAAGATCACATTTTTGGATCTTTTGATTAACTAAAGGGAAGGGAAACTATGGAACATCCACCTTTTTTTGAAAAAGGTTAAAAAAGCTCCCTCATAAAAAAATGGGGGAAATTCCCTTTGTCAGTTTTCCCTAGAATTGTACTGAGGACAACACTTTTGAAGAGCAGATAAAAGTAACTGGACACCTAATAGCTAAAGGATACCCTCAAAGTATAATACAAGGTGAATTATGAAAAGGAAAAAATCTAACTCCACAAGATTTTCTGCAGAACAATAAAAAAAAACATATGAGGAAGTCGGTAAGAGACAGCTTCAGAACCTTAATGAAATTAAAGATCAGAAATGGCTTTTCAAATCTTTTATCTCTCTCTCTCTCTCTCTCTCTCTCTCGATAGATTTATGCATGTATACGTTTTAGATATTTTTAAGTACAACATGTTTCACATGCATGGTCATTGGTCAGAGAACCAGTCAATCTTGAATATTATTTCCTTTATAAATGTGAATGAGACTTAAAATACTCAGAGCTGACAAAGTATCTGCTATATGATACGAAACTTGTTGTCTGTTACGTTAAATACATTTCTAACTAAAGTACCAGCATCATATATATCTGTGAATTTATCCTTAATCGTAAGTCCGATTAAAGGGGGGTATACTCTAAACCCGGAATTAAAATTTTTCCTCCCCGCTATCCGGGCGCCTAAGCCAACAGGAGCACCACAGACGGCCGTGGTCCTAAAAGATACCTGCATTTGAGCCGGTTTCGGTTGGTCGGGGGAGTTTGGTCCCGATTAAAAAAAATGCAACATCCGACATGAGCCTAATTACTAGATAAATTGTATAGTTTAATTCAAACTGAGGAGCGCTATTTTTTGGTCTCCCTGTCTTTTTTCTTCGCATGTTTGGTTTTTTTTTTTTTTTTTTTAGGCACTAGTTTAGATCTGATGTGGCTTTGAGGAAGCCGAATGTTAGACAACCTCCTAAATCATCCCATTTTAAAAACTGCATTTCCCAAAGTATTCAAAATCGCTTTTAGGTTTGACGCTTTAGGTTTTCACAGGTATTAAAGGAAAGTGGAATTTCAATCTTAATCTATTTTTATTGGAACACAGTAGATGTTAACCAAGGAATGCATCTCAATATTTCCCGATTCTGCCGTTTTTAGAAATATTTCATATGTAGCCTAAGTGTGGAATTTGAGTCCACCGCAGGCAATAGGAATGCTTTTTAAAAAGTAAAGTTTTTATATTGTCATAATCTGAGAGCCACAACGTTTTTATTTTTCTTTATAGGAAGCTGTGTAGTATGTTTTTTGCAGGGTGAGTTAACATTTTGATTGGTATCATTTTGTAGTTCATATAACCTTTCGATTGCTTTCTATTCTTGATTTATGGTGGCAGAATGAACAAAAACTGCTATTTTTGGGCTCCTTTTTATCAATCTTTTATAACGTCAGATTTATATTGGGTGTAGTGGTATCAATTATGTGTTGTTTTTTTGTGAGGTGATGTTTTTGTGAGTTTTTTTTTCTTTTATACAAAACACAGTCGTAGTCCTTTCTTATTCAATTTTTATTTATATATAACTTTGTTTACTTGATAGATAGAATATGGCCAGGATGATTTCAATGGGAGTGTCCCGACCTACTCTCGGAGGTGTTTTGTGACTTTTTCTCGACATAGTTGCAGGTTCCAGATAGTGGACCCACACCTATAAGACCTATAAGACATTGATGGTATATCCTAGTGATATACCATCAATGTCTGTAGTGAGGCAACTCCTTTAACTCAAAAGGATGTACATTAGCGATGGCAGCCTGTTATTGGAAACCGATGTGCATGTACGGCATTCCGATTGTGTGGACACAGAGGCTGTGCCTGTACAATCACTGCAGGAGCCCAACTGTCAGTAACAGCTGTAACGGCCGGGATTGGAGATAGTTCCAATCACAGCTGTTTAACCTTTTAGATGCTTTGGTCATTAGCGACCATGGCAGATAAGGAGTTTAACAGCAATAAGGGTCTCCCTTTGTCCTTCATTGCAGTCTAGTCCCATAGTAGGACCAAAAAAATTGTAAACAGTTAAAAAAAAACAAAAACAAAAAAAAAACTTTTGCAATCAAAACTGTGACATGGACCTTATATTTCACTTTAAACGTAAACCACAGGGAAGGGCTGCAAAGAGAGTTTTCTCCTTCACTCTCAATAAATACTCATACAAAACACAGTTGCAGTCCTTTCTTATTCAATTCTTGTTTATATAACTTTGTTTACTCAAACCATATTCGCCCATTCTCTCCGGGCCTTAACATGTCACAATGGTACAAAAATTGTTAAAACCTGTGATACGTATAACAAACTTCAATGCATTAAAGATGAGCTATTATTTGAAATAAGAGAAAGTTTATACTGAGAGTCCTCGTATGGCAGCATCACAGAATGTTTGTATAGACCGCCGGAAGAATAATCCTACGCAATTAGGTGACGTTACAGAGGTAAACTCCTCCTTTCTCAAACCGGCGGCATGGACATCATCCTCTCTGAAGGCAAGTGCTAACTTGAAACAGTAAAACTTTATACGTACCGACACAAATCACGTGATTGCCCTAATGAAACACTCAATTACTAGAGACAAAACAAATAATTATAACCAAAAAACAAAGATCAAAAGACAAAAAACACAACACACATCCTAAGACTATAATTAAAGATATGCTCGTAGATTAAATGTTTCATTCATTCCCTTTCGAACCAGAGATTCCAATTTATGGATCCAATATGCTTCACGCTGAAGCAATCGGAACCGTATTGTGCATTGATCTTTACCGTAGACTCTCTCTAATACACACCACTTCAATTCGTGTACCTAATGTTTAAATTCATAAAAGTGACGTGCCACTGTCGTTTCTCCATATTTTATTCTATTATCCTCCTTATGTGTACCTGCCCAATCACCATATGTTCTTATGGCTGAATTATGCACATTGAGTCGAACCCTGATATTACGTGTAGTCTGACCGACATACACCTTACCACAGGGACACTTCAAAACATTAACAACGTTTTTACTCAAACATGTGAAAAAATTCTTAATCCTGCAATTCACACAGGACATGCAAGGGTAAGTACCTTTCTTTAAAGTAGAAAAGGTTGGCTGTAGTTCTTTATGTAATCTAATATCAGAACTGACTAGTGTATCCCCAATCGATTTACCTTTTCTAAAGATGAAGCGGGGTTTTTCCCTAACCAAATGGCCATAGTTTGGATCACTGGACAACACTTGCCAGTGACGATGGATCGCCTTCTGTATTAATGAAGACTGTTGATCATATACAGAAATAAATGTAAATTGATTTTTGTACCCTACTAGGGGCTTGTAACGCATTGTTACGTGGTATAGTCAAAACTTCATGACCTAACTCTAATAGTTGTTCCTTATTATAACCTCTAGGGGAAAAATTTTCCACCAGTTTCTTCATGTGAACCAGGTATTCGTTGTCCGAAGAACAGATATGCATAGCTGTCAGAAACTGTCCTCGAGGAGTGCCTCGAAAAACCTGAGGAGCATAATAAGACTTATGATGGAGTAAATTATTACGGTCAGTTGGTGTAGTAGTGAAACCTGCTGCAATTTTTTCGTTTTTTCCCAAACATCTAAATATTAAAATATTTTTTAATGTTTATTCTAAAGGAATTCAATCAAGGGGTGAAAAATTTTTTTAAAATTTTTCCCAAAAAAACTGATCAAGCGTGTTAAAATTGGCCTTTTCCAAAGGGACAAAACGTCACCCGACATATTGCAACCAATTTGTGTAAATCTGAAGAAAATTCAAAAACTGAAAACATGTTGTTTTTCAAAGATGACATGTAAATATTCGTGAAACTTGAAGCCACAGAGGACCCCATTGAGTTACCCTGTGTCTGCAAGTAAAAAACCTCCCCAAAATTTGAAAGAATTTTTTTTTGTAAGGACAATGCCCAAAACACTTGCTTTCCAAAAAAACGCGATAAACGAATTTGAAAGTCGGGAAACATACACAGTGTCCCTAGCAGCATAAACACCCTCAACGGGGGGTATGCCTGAATAAATTTTTAATATCCAAAGGCATACCCATGAAAGTTAGAGGTGTAAAATTTTGAAGTTTTTTTAAAAACTAAGTAGGGGCATAAGGCTAGAAATGTTCGTTTCCCAACTGGGCTTAAGATACAAAATCAATATAGACGGGTAGTGGTTCAAGTGGGGAAATTGACTGCAAAATTACCCGGGACATGGAGGTAAACCCCACTGATTTGTGGCCCTTGGGGGACCAAATAAAAAATGTGAACACAGGGGTTTTTAAAATTGTTTTAACATAGTTTTTTTTAAATTTTGAGAAATAAATCCCCCTTTAATTGCTTCATTAACTAAAAAGTTAATTAGCTGCATTCAATCTTTGTGGGGTCGGAATCTAAGGCCTATTTTAAAAATACTGTTGCTCAAATGCCCTTTTTGCTTCTTGCATGAAAAAATCCCTTTATCCAAATAAACCCACAGTAGACCCCGTTTTAAACGGCTTTTTTAAATGTTTAAAAGAATAACTTTTGAAGGGAAAGGGAAAGCCTGTTTTGCTATACCACTAACAATGCTTTAACAAGCCCCTATTTGGGTAAAAAAATTTAAATTTTTAAAATTTTATTTCTGTTTTTGATAACTTTCTTAAAATTTTTACAGAAGGCGTTCCATCGAAAATTGGCCAAGTTTTTTCCCCCTGACCCCAAAAAATGGCCTTTTTTTGGTTTAGGGAAAAACCCCGCTTCATTTTTAAAAAAAGGAAAAATTCGATTGGGGAACCCCTTGTAAAGGTTTTGATATTAGATTAAATAAAGAAACTACAGCCCCCTTTTTCTACTTTAAAAAAAAAGGTTTTTTTCCCCTTTGCTTGCCCCTGTGTAAATTTCGTTTGTTAATTAAGGCGAAAGGACCCAACATCCCCAAAGGGGAAAATGATATATGGAAAAAAGAATTTTTTTTCAATGTTTTAGTAAAAACTTTTTAAAATTTTTTGAAGTGTCCCCTTTTTGGAAAGGGGTGTATTTCGGTCGGGACTACAGTAATATCGGGTTTCGACTCAATGTGCATAATTCAGCCATAAAAACATAGGGTTTTTTTGGGCAGGTACACAAAAGGGAAAGGATAATAAATAAAATAGGGAAAAAAAAGGGGACAGGGGCACGTCACTTTTATGAATTTAAACATTAGGTACACGAATTGAAGTGGTGTGTATTAGAGAGAGTCTACGGTTTAAAAAACAATGCAAAATTCCCGGTTCCGATTGCTTCACCCGGAACCCATTTTGGTTTTCACGTCAAGGGGGTCCCAGGGGGCCCCTGACTGCCCCCCAAAGCCCACTGCCCCTTTCCATTTGGCGTGTGCCCTAGGGCAGACCCCAACTGGAGGGACAGCCCCAACGTGCAAGGGGCGGGGCCCGGGTCAGGAAAATGCGGGGTTAAAATCGGGCCCGGGGTTTGGGTAAATTTGAGGGAAAACGTATATCCCAAAAAACCCGTAAGCCAGAAAAATATTTCAAAACAACCGGTCCAAACACGGTCAGGAGGGGCAGTAAAAAAAAGAGGCAACAAGGGGGGGTTAAAGAAAAAACCGGGGCCCAAAAATTCCTGGAGAACAACAACAAACTGAAACAAACGGGAAAACAGAAAGGGGAACCCCTTTGGGTCAGGCAAAGCCTGGAGGGAATGAGGGGGTTTTAAGAAGTCTCCCGGGGGACACCCCCCCCAGTGTTTGGGTGGGGCTTTCCCGGGGCCCTCCGATTGGTCCTGAGAGCTGTCACTCCTGGCTAAGGAGCAAAAATCCCCCCAGGGTTTTGGTCCCGGGAATGGGATTTTTTTTTAACCCCTCGCGGGTTTGTTGTGTTTAAAACAGGTGGGGGGGCTGACAGACGAACGTACCCCTGACAGTACCCCCCCTTTTAGGAGGGGCCATTTGGCCCCCTTTTATCTGGTCCGGGTCTTCGGGGTTGACGTCGGGGGAATTCCTTGATGGGGGGAATCAGCATAAATTTCGAGTTAGGGGGGAAAACCCGGGGCCCAAAAAACCCTTTTAATAGCCCAAGGTATTGCAACGCCCTTTGTACTCTGCGAGAGTCAATAAATTCGGGCCACCTCGTACTCTAACCCCCCTTAATTCAAAATGGAGGGGGGAGGTTTACAGGTGGATACCCGGATGGAACTTATCCCCTTAGGAGGGGAGGGTAAAATTTTAAAATTAATTTTCCAAACCCAAAGGGGGAAATTTTTAAGGGGGGGAAAGGCCCAATTTTTTAATCGCCCCAAAATTGCATAAGGACCCAAAAAGGGGCGGCGCAAGCTTACCAGGGGGCCTTAAAAAAACGAAATTCCGGGTAGAAAAAAAAACCCTTACCCCCAAAAACCTTAAACCCTACAGTACAAAGGCGCCTCTTTAAACATTTTCCCTTTCGGAATTTTTCTGGGCGTTCGCCAATTTTCTTCTGAACGGGGCCCCAAGACTGTGCACAGTTCGTTAACGATGAAAAATCCACCCCACTATGATCAGAAGTAGCCCGGCCAATGATGCAGGTCTTGGATGGGAACCAAAAATTACAGAAAAAAGGAAGAAAACCAGACAACCAAATCCCGGTTATTAATAGCGAATTCCCCCAAAGGTAAAATAAAGTTTACCCCGTTTCCCTGCTGGTCGGAGACAAAAAACCTGAGTTTTTGCTAACAGTTTATTCACCCTCTCCCTCTGCCCCTTAGTCCCCGGGGGGATAAGCAGAAAAGAAAAGGGAAAAGGGGGTACCCAGAGCCTTACAAGAGAGTCTCCAAAAAAAACAAAAACAAAATTTAAAATCCTCTATCAGACACAATTTTTTTCGGGGCCCATGCAAAATTTTTTGATATGCTATGAAAAGGGTTTCCCCAAAAACCCTTTTTGACCCCCGGTAACGCTTTTTTTTTGGGGTTAAGTGGCAATCTTACTGAAGCGATCCCCCTACCACCAAATGACCCCCCCTTTCCCTCAGAGGTAGGGGAAAATCCGGGCATTAAAAAACCAAAGGAAATATGAGTCCGGGGGGGATCGGTTTAGGGAAAAGGGCAAAGTAACCCCCAGGAGGGAGAGTTCTGGGGGAACCCCTTTCCCGAGCACAGCTTTCGCAGGCTGTTACATAGGCCCCTAATCCGGCCAAAAGATGGCCCAAAAAGTAATTTTTGGGGAAAAGGGGTGTCTTTTTTGCCCAACACTCCCGGGGGTCCAATAGCACTTTTATCAAATTTTTTTCTTTTAATAGTTGTAACCGAAACGGGTGGGAACAAAAAAACCTTTAGAAACAGGACCCGTCTCATATCCCGGTTGTCTTTTTTCCGTGGGTTTAAAAAAGGGGGGATGACAGAGCGACCATTTCTTTTTGGTAAAATGGGTTTCTGGGATAATCATGAGGGGAGTGACTGGCACCAAAAAACTTCTAACAACGCGTCCGCCTTAACATTCTTAAAACCCGGTCGTATGTAACCCCAAAAAATTAAAAATTTAGTAAAGAACAATGCCCAAAGTTGCCTCCCAGGGTTCAACATTTTAGCACTCTTAAAAGGGCGGTTTTTTATGATCGGTTTGGGCCGTGACTTGGTCTGGGCAAACCCTCCAGGAAAAAAGGGGCCATTCCCGAAAGGCCCCCTTTTTTTGCCCAAAAATTCTCGGGTTCCCCAAAATCATAAATTTCCCCTGGCAAAAGGAGAAATTTACGGGAAAAGGGAAGGGACATGGCCGGGAAATTTTTTTAAGGGGGCCCCCTCCCTGAATACATTGCCCCCCCCCAAACTCCGAAGCGCTAACCCCAACCGACGAAGGGGGTTTTGGAAAGATCAAATTTTAACGAAAATGGGGGGGTGCGACAAAAAAAACTGCTTGAGTTTTTCAAAAGCCCCCTAAGGCCCTCCCGGTTGCCAGTTAAAAGAAATTTTAAACCCCCTTATTAATCAATCATTAATTTGGGCCCGGAAAAGGAGGGAAAAGAAAAAAATTTTCAAGACATTTTCGAAATAATTGGGGAAAGCCTTAAAAAACCGCTGGGAAAGGCTTTTAGGAGGAAAGGGGGAACCCCAAACGAGAATTGCCTGGAACCCTTTTTAGGAATCCCTTTCGGGGAAAAAGTTTTGAGTCCAAAAAAAATTTTCCCAGGGGAACGGGATCTTTGAAACCCCCGAAAACAATTTCTCGTTTTGGGAAAAAAAAATGATTTACCCTTAGAATCTGCAAAACCTTTTCCGTAAAAGTTTTAACGTGGGAAGAAACCAAACCCGCGAATTAAAATTTAAAAGGTGTCGTCCAGAAAAAAACAAACCCTACAATGGCCAAAAGAATCCGGAAAAACATCATTTAAAAAGGTTCTGGGAAAACCGCTGGGGGGTTACACAAACCCCCAAGGGGGCCCTAACCAAAAAATTCAAAAAAGGCCCTCTGGCGATTTTAAAAGCATTCCCTTTCCCTTCATCCCCACCTTTCCCTTTATTTCCCAAAAAGGTTTTTAAGCCCCCCTCAGATCCAGTTTGGGGAACCACTTTGCCCCCCGAATTTTATTTAACAGGGCGGGAACAAAAGGGAAGGGATTTTTGGGTTTTTAACCGCTGCTTTTTTTTTGATTTCCCCGGGGAAATCAATGGATTTTCGGAGGGCTTCCATCTTTTTTTCTTCAAAAAAAAGAACCCCGCAACCCCTAGGGGGCACCGAAGGGCGGAAATGAACCCCTTCTGTAAAAAACCCCTGCAAAATACTGCTTCATGGGGAGTCTTTTCCCGGGCCCCGACAATTGTTTTAAAACCCTGGGGGCCTTTTGGAAAAACTCACCCCGGGAATAGTTTTAAAAAGCACAATCCCTAGGCCTAGGGGGGGGTAACCCGCTCGACTGATCTGGGGAAAAAACCCCGCTAAGTCCGGAATTTAAAAAAAGGAAACTGCTTTAATCTCCCCATTACCCAGGAGATCGGGAAAACCCTTTATTAAAGCATTGCTTACCCCACCCGATCAATTCTCCCAAAATTTTCCGTCAATCACAGGGTTTTTGAAGGCCCGGGGAAAACCCCAACCCATGTCGGCAGGTAAGCCCTTTCCCTGGGCAAACAAATACACCTTCCCTTTTGCCTAGATCCCACCAGCATCCCCAAGCTCAGGAAAAGCCCCAAAGTTGGAGCCTTGGGGGGGGCCCTTTAGCAACCCGGGGAGAAAACTATCGCCCCCAACCTCAAGGAAAACAGGGGGCCTTCAGGGAAGGCCCCCGTCCTTAAAAAAAAAAAAGCGTCCACAAAAATTGCAAGTGAAAACCCCCCCCCAAATCCCCCCCAAACCCCCCCGGAAAACCAGAAAATGGAAAAGAAACAAAAACTTAACTGGAAGTAACAACTTTTTTGGAAAACCCTGGGGGGAAAACCTGTTTTACCTAAGTGGGCCTCCCCTTTAAATCATTTTAGCGCTGGAGTTTTTCGGCTGGGTTTTCCGGTTTTGGCCCCACTTCCCGGATGCGGGGGTTTAGATTTCCTGCCGGTCACTGGCTTGGGCCCCCAAAGAGGGGTCCTAGTTGCATAGGGTTTCCTCGGGGGGATTCCCCAAAATGAGCGGATTTCCCGGGGAGGTGACTGAAAGGGGAAACGGGGGTTTAAAATGGGGTAAACCGATTTTAAAAGTCCCCCTCCCCGGGGTCCTCCCTTTAAAACCTTATTTCCCGCAAACAGCCCAAAACCTTTTGCCTCATTTAAGTGTGCCAGGGGGTTTTTTAAGTACCAACCAAAGTCCCTTTACCCTGGGGCCCGCTAACCCCCCAAACTGAAATGGCCCCCAAGGGCTGGGTCATTTTCCCCCCCGAAGGAAAACACCCAAAGCTTGGAAAATCTGAACAAAATACTCCTCTTTCCGGCCCCCTTTTCCCGTCTTAAAGTGGTGGCTTTCATCTCACCACGCTTCTCTCTTCCAAAAAATTTTCGTCAAAAAAACAGTTACAGAAAACACTTGGCGAGTCAGGGTAGCGATAAAGCCCATTCCTGGTGGGGAAACCTTGGGTAGGGACATAATTTCCCCCCCCCCACTTCCCCATTAAACCCTTTAAAGGTTTAAAATGGGGGGGTGGCAAAGGGAAAAAATCGGCAAACCTTCCTTAAACCACTAAAAAAGGCCCTTTTCCCGTCCCTGGGGAAAACCCCTTTTAGATTTAAGGGAAAAGGGGGTTTACTTAATTGGGGGGAAAAGGGGGCCGAAGGGGAAAAAATCCCCAGCCGGAGGGGTACCCTGGGGAAATCTCCTCGGGTTGGGACTCTAAGTGCTAGGTCCCGGACCAAGTGGGTAAGCCCCTGCCCTTGCTCTATAAAGCAGCCATGGGGGGAAATGGTTGCATGGAAGCCCCGAAATAGTTTTGGGCCGGGCCAAAATGTCCGTCAAGGGAGGGGCAGTGAGGGCCCCGACCCGCCAACACGCTCACTGTCCTGACTACTTTGGGTGCTTTCCCTAGGGGGGCAGACCCCAACTGGAACAGCCTTTTAGCTGCTAAAATTTTCAGGGCCCTCAGGGAAACCGGGAGTGGCAATTTATTCCCGGGGCCGGAAACGTACCCCGGGGAAGATATGCCAAAAAACTAAGCCAGAAGAATAAATTAGAAAAAAAGCCCCCCCCCAAAAACGGTCAGGAGCGCAGTACAAAATCAGAGGCAACAAGCGAGGTCAAGAAACAAGCCGGTGTCAGAAATCCAGGAGAACAACAACAAACGGGAACGACAGGAAACAGCAAGGGAACACCTTTGTCAGGCAAAGCCTGGAGGGAATGAGGAGGTTTAAGAAGTCTGCCGGGACACCGCCCCCGCAGCTGATTGGTGCGGCATCCGGGCCCTCTGATTGGTCTGAGAGCTGTCACTCCTGGCTCAGGAGCAGCAACTCTCCCAGGGTGTGGTTCCAGGATAGACTTAATAACCCTCGCAGGTCGTTGTGCTAAACAGGTGGGAGGCTGCCCAGACGAACGTATCCTGACAATTGGATCCATAAATTGGAATCTTTGGTTCCAAAGGGAATGAATGAAACATTTAATCTACGAGCATATCTTTAATTATAGTCTTAGGATGCTATATGTGTTGTGTTTTTTGTCTTTTGATCTTTGTTTTTTTGTTATTTGTTTTGTCTCTAGTAATTGAGTGTTTCATTAGGTCAATCACGTGATTTGTGTTGGTACGTATGGTTACTGTTTCAAGTTAGCACTTACCTTCAGAGAGGATGATGTCCACGCCGCCGGTTTGAGAAAGGAAGAGTTTACCTCCAAAACGGCACCTAATGGCGTAGGACTATTCTTCCGGCGGTCTCTACAAACATTCTGCGATGCTGCCATACGAGGACTCTCAGTATGAACTTTCTCTTATTTCAAATAATAGCTCATCTTTAATGCATTGAAGTTTGTTACACGTATCACAGGTTCTAACGATTTTTGTACCATTGTGACGTTATTAAAGGAGTTGTCTCATTACAAGCTTTCAGTCTGCTTCAAAGGCAAAGGAGCAAAGGATTTTGGAATTGAGGGGTGTGCTTCTTGTCTGCCTCTTCTCCTCCCCCTTCCCCCTCCCCCCAGCACACGACAGCTCTCCTCTGTAACTTCTATACAGCAGGGGGGGGGGGGGGGGGGCGAGGGGGTTTTCTGCCACGGTTAACCCTGGGGTTTTGCCTGCCTAGGTCTGCTGCAGGCTCTTGCTTGCTAGATCAGCGTATTGTCAGCTCCACGGAGACAGCAGCGTGTTTTCCCATACCCCCCCTGCTGTTTGCATACAAATCTCCACATTTCCGCAACAAACAAATCCTGTCAGAACAGACACAGGGCAGCTGTGAAGTGTTCTATACTCAGGATGTGTCACTAATACAGCAGAGCCTGAAGCGTTCACATGCCCCTTTTGATCTGTTCTATTTGTATAGTCACAGCTCCACAGACGCATCATATTATAGTAACACACAGGGTCACTGCTGTCAATCTATTGAAACAGTTCTCACCTCTGCTCTCTTCAATCTGTGTAGAGAACAGGAGGAAGCAGGCACACACAGGGTTTAAACCAGGCAGCACAGCTACACATGGGGAGTAGAGCCCTCCCCTCCCCTCCACTTCAGAAGCATTCTGTGCAGGAGGGACTCTCTGCTCTGACCTGTATTCTGAAAGGGGATGAGTCATCAGACCTGACAGCCAGTGAGATAAAGATCGACAGGTCAGCTGCTATAGAGATTTGAGAAGCTGATATATTACTATAACGGGGATAACTAAAAATTCAGTAGGACATTTGTAATGAACATATATTGCAAAGCTGCTTGTTTTTTTAAAGATCTTTTAATTAAAACCAATCTTTGACGGACAACCCCCTTAAAGGCCCCGGGTGAGAAGGCAATATGGTCTGGTAAACAAAGTTAATAAAATAAGAATTGAATAAGAAAGGACTCAACTTGTTTGTATGACTATTTTTTAGGCTAGGCGAAAACTCTTTGCACCCTTTTACTGTGGTTTACGTTTTTAAGTGAAATATAAGGTCCATTCAAGTTTTGATTTCAAAAGTTTCTTTTCTTTTACACACTTTCACTTTTTTTTTTTTTTTAAACTGTTTACTTTTTTTTTTGTCCTACTATGGGACTAGACTGCAATGAAGGACAAAGGGAGCCCCTTATTGCGTTTTAAAATCCTTATCTGCCTGGGGCGCAAAAGACCAAAGCCTAAAAGGTTAAACGCTGGGATTGGAACGATCCCCCGATCCCAGCTTTACTGACAGCTGGCTCCTGCACTGATGTACAGGCACATCTCTGGCCACACAAACGGAAGCCGTACAGCACATCGGTTTTCCCAAAAACAGGCTGCCATCCTAATGTAATCCTTTTGATTTAAAAGGGGTTGCTCCTACAGACTTTTAAGGGGATACACTAGGATTACCATCAATGTCTTATAGGTCTTATAGGTGTGGGTCCACATCTGGAACCCGCAACTATGTCGAGAAAAAAGTCACAAAACACCTCCGAGAGTAGGTCGGGACATTCCCATTGAAATCATCCTGACCATATTCTATCAATGTCTATGGTGAGACAACCTCTTTAATGATGCATACCCATTTTATTCCTTTTAACTATTATTAATGAGTTTGTCCCACCACTTAAAAATGTTATTTACATTATATGGTACACTCAATGGCACCATTAAAAAATATATATCTTGTCCTGCAAAAAACAAGCGCTCATACTACTATGTAGATGAAAAAGTAAAAAAGTTATGGCTCCTGGTAGACAGATAGGAAAAAAAACTGAAGTGAAAAAAGGCAGTGGCTAATAATTTCAAAATATCACAATATTCAAAGTATCAGGATAACCATACTTGGCTTTTCTGTACTCTTGCAGAAATAAAAATTACTATATATTGAATTTTGGCATCCATCAAGCCAGTATGCATTAGGATACCTTTTTTGCACTAGGATTTTTTTTTCTTCTTTTTCCCCCCTCTTCCTAGTTGAACTCTATGAACGTATATATGCCAGTGTATGCCTAAACAGTTACATCAGGATTGTATAATTTAGCAGCAGGTTTGAATGCTACGTTCACGGAGCCTTCCACTTTTTTTTTGCAAAATAATTTTTAGGAGACAAAACCCTTTTTTTTCCGAGCATGTTTTTGTGTGTTGTATGTGTGGATACATGTTAGATGTGTTAATAACCTTTTGTAAATGCTCATTTCAGGTTAAACTCATCAGTTGAATATGTTCCTTATCGGATGATGCTAACCCCTAGGAATGCTCTGCAGCTTATTCAGCAATATCCTTTTTAAGTGTTTACACCTTCCTTGAAATTTGTAAATGCACAAAACTTTTCCTGATAACCGTTTAATTTGACATCTGGCTTTATGACCCATTACAAGGACACAGTTTAAACCCAAACCATATCCCAGATCTCTGCAGTAGAGGCTGTTACTGCTTATCTAGAGTACAGCCCAGGAAGCAGCAGGAGCTGCTTATAATAGAACACTGGCTCTCATTTGCAACTTCTTCCATCAGCTCAGGTAGATGGATGAGAAAGTACAGTAAACTTAACCTTAGGCAAAGTATTCCGGTAATGTTTGTAACCCAAAAGGCTAAGTCCAAAAGCATATAAAACATCCGTGGGAAATTGACAGCATTTGTCTTTTGGGGAAAACCCGGGGGGCTGCTTTTTTGGCCGTTTCACTAAAAATGCGGCCGATTTTTGGATTTTGGCAAATCCGAGCAGTATCCGTCGGAATATACAAATTTTGTATTTTAAAATTTTTTTTAAAGGGCCCGAAAAAAAACGACGTCCACGTCAGCCTGTTGTGCTAAAGTGTTGACCCGGGAAACCCAAATTGTCCTCTTTTGGGAAAAAAATTTCCAATTGGGATCGGGTAATCTCTGGTCAAAAAACCCTACTCCAAATCGGGGGCATTATAATTGTTTTTTTTTTCGCCCAGAAAGCATCCCAAACCCCCTTTTTAAAACCTTTTGTTTTTAAATTTCCCGTGAAATTTCCTCGGCGAGAGTTCCACATTCATGCTTTTTAAAGAAAGAAATCCCTTTCATGTTTATGTAGAAACCTTTTTTTCTTTCCTCAAGAAGTAGGGATGCCCCCTTGTTCTTCTACATCCGGGGTTAAAATAAATCTTGGGGACATATCCCTATTTTGCCCTTTTGTATATTTAAAAATATTTATTATGTCCCTCCCCCCCCCCCCCCCGAACGTTTTTCTCTAAACAAACCCTATCTTTCTAATCTTTAGCTTTTAGTCCACCCAGTCCTTTTATATTTTTTTGCCCGTTTTGTCCTGTTCAAGCTCTACAATGTTTTTCCCTTTGCACGGGTCCCAAAAATTCCATGTGTGGTCAAACCTGACTTGTAAATGGGAAAAAATGTTCTTTTATTGCACATCCCCTTTTTAATGCATCCAATAATCCTTTTGCCGGGGCCGCTCCTGACCGGGCTGCTACTTTTAAAATTTTCTGTCCACCGGGAAATCCCAAGTCCTTCTCCATTCATTTTTTACCCATGTTTTTCCATTTAAATGTAACATGAAATGGATTTTTCCTCCCATGTGTGTAATTTTGCATTTATCTGTGTTAAACCTCATTGCTATTTCTCTGCCCAGGCCCCCCAACTTATCCGGATCCCTTTGTAATAAAAATTTATCCTTATTTTGTTGATTCTTTAAAAGGGCTTTATCATCTAAAAGTCAATATTCTACTGTGAAAATCCTGTGTAAGATCTTTTATGAAAATATTAAAGAAAATGGGCCAATACTGACCCCTGGGGTCCCCCTAGAACAGGGTTTCAGTTTGGTTGTAGTTTTTTTCCCCCCTTTTTTTTTTTGACCAGTTCTTACCACTTGCACCTTTTTTCCCCCATCCAAGCATTTCATTTTACTTAAAAACCCTTTTATGGGGGCACTGCTCAAATGCTTTAGAGAAATCTATTATTTACATCCAGCTTCACCCCGTCCGTCTAAAATAATTTGCTCATAGGCTGAGAGATTAGTCTGAGGCCGTCCTTTATAACCCATGTGGAAGGGCTTTATCATTTTTTTTCAGTGAGAGAGTTCAGGAAAGCATCTTAAAAAACCCCAAACTTTTTACCACAGAGGTTAAACTTACCGGCCTTTGTTCCCGGTTACTTTTTTACCCTTTTTGAACTTGGCACCACATTGCTATGCGCCAGTCCTTTGGGACATACCCCGTTATTAGACAGTCCATAAATATTAAGAATAGGGGCCTATCTATCACATTACTTAACTCCCTTAGGACACGTGGGTGTATGCCATCAGGACCTGGGATTTGTCTATTTTAATCTTCTTAAGACAGAGCTGCACTTCTTCCTGGGTTAGACAAGAAACATTTACGTTGGAGTTTACCTCATCCCTCTGCTCATCAACAGAAAGGTCATCCTCCTTGGTAAATACAGTGGAGAAATTTTTTTTTAATAGTTTTGCTTTTTTCTCTCATCACCCTCTACAGTCTTTCCCTCAAAACTTTTCAAAGGGCCAACATTTTCTGTTTTAATCTTATTATTTATATAATAAAAAAATATTTGGGGGTTATTTTTACTTTCTATGGCAATATGTCTTTCTATCTCCAGCTTTGCTGCCTTTATCATTATTTAACATATTTTTTTCCTTATAGTTTTTCAGTACGTCTTCACTGCCCTCCTGTTTTAGGAGTTGAAATGTTTTCGTTTTGTTATTTATTGCCTCCTTTACATTTCTGTCGATCCACATTGGGTTATTCCTGCTTCTATTATTTTATTACCATAAGGAATGTACCTCTCACAGTGGGCGCCTAAGATTTTTTAAAAATATCCCATTTATTATTTGTTCTGCTATTTTTAAACACCTTGTCCCAGTCAATACGGTTTAGGGCCTTCCTAAAACTCGGTGTTTTTGTGGCTCCTTGACAAAAAACTCTATTGAAGGATAAATGGAAATTTATTATATTATGGTCACTATTTCCTAGGTGCCCCTCAACCTGAACCTTTGTTACTCTGTCAAGTCTATTAGTGAATATTTCCTCTAGTAGGTTCCATTGGGAAAGGTAATTATCTTATTGACAAAAACCTGTTTCCTTTAATAGAGCTTCAGGTTTCAGTTTCCCAATTTATGTCTTGGTAGTTAAAGTCACCCATAATAACAACCTCATTCTGATTAGCCGCCTCATTTATTTGCCTGAGGAGTATATCTTCCATGGGTTCTGTTGTATTTGGGGGCCTATAGCAGACCCCTATTAGTGTCATATTATTGTTGTTACCTCCATGTATATTTACGATCTCTTCTAAATAGACTGTAACCCTGCAAGTTAACCACCCAGTTGTAGCTCTCATCCAGCCATGTCTCAGTTATCCCCACTATGTCATATTTCTCTTCAGCAATTAATAATTCTAGTTTGTTTATTTTGTTGGTCAAACCCCCTGGCATTGGTAGCATGCAATTTTTAGTTTTTTCATTTTTATTTTTTCCCGCTCGGGTTTTATTGCTACATCCCCCCCCTCCACTTCACCGCTGTTTTTTTTCCCTTTTTCCCCAACTCTATCTTCACTTCTTGACCTATCTTTTATTTTCCCTCCCCCCCATCCCTATTTTTAAATATTCCTCCAATTTCCCGGGCCATTCTGTCTCCAATACAACTGCCCCTTCCATTTGGTCAGCCTCCCTAGCTAGAGTCGTACCCAAGACAAAGTCCCCCATTCTCCAAAAACCCAAATCCCTCTTTCCTACCCCAACTTTTTGAGTAATTATTCACCTCTCTAATCCCCCGCTCCTCCTGGTGTGGCCCTGGAACAGGTCTGTTTCTAAAATATTCCCCCGGCCCTTCCCTTTGGGGTTTTTTGGCCTAATTCCTGAAATCGTTTTTAAGGACCTCCCCCACCTCTAATTTTGGTCATTGGTGCCAATTCCCATGAAAGCTGGATTCTCACCCGCCCCCAACTCCTCGTAACCTTCAACCCCATCCATAATTTTTCAAATCAGGCCCCAGGGAATAACAACTGTTCACGAACCCGGTCTTTTTAAAAATTGCCCTGTCTGTTCTCCTAATATTTGGGCCCCAACTACCCGCACCTTCTAGTCTGCCCCGCCCCCCTTCCCCATCTTACTAGAGCACACAGGGGTATTGTCTTGCTGCATTGCATCGGATTTTTAAAGCAACGGTAAAAAATCTAAATCAGTCTGTGCTTTATAGACTACGGATTTTTCACTGCTGTCTATGTAGCACAGGGTACCGTCGGATGTTTGGCAGACTCAAAATACTCAATCTGCCGAACATCCATGCAAAACCCTGCGCTGTGTAGACATACCCTAAGGCCTCGTTCACACGACTGATTTGACCGCGGGTTTCGCCGCGGCTGAATCCTCATCGGGCCGCGCCGCAAACTCGCGTCTCCCGACGCTGGTTTGCGGCCGGGAATTGGGCTGGCCTCGCCGCGACAGGGGGGGGGGTTGGGCGCAGCTTGCCCCCATGCAAATTAAAAGCAGGGGGGTACCCGGCGCTAGCCCATCCCAGCCGCGCACCACCCGCG